>CM062817.1:270625170-270645170 GCA_031772625.1 Pinus tabuliformis | reverse complement strand
ACACTTCATAAAATAGGCATAATGTGAGAGAAGTGTATACTAAAAATAAGGAAATAAAAGGTTCATTATGTCCAATATTTTATGTTTATTGCATATAATATATACCTAATCAACATCTCCATATATTGAATACTAAAATTTGCAAACATAAACTGAGAGCCTCACCCTGATGCACCTGTTTTCTCAAGAGAAAGACCATATTTATTCAAGTGAAAGATCATGTAAACCTAGCCTAGCAACTCTTTTATGACCTTGTAAATTTGTTGGAGAATCTAATTCCAACCAGTGTCAAAACCATCTTTCCAAATGTCCCAGTTCAGTTTGAGTTAGTCCAGTTTAATAGAGTTTCACTCTAGTCATTTATTACTGATGTTTCTAATGTAATCCTATTTAACTAATTAGCAATACTGAGAAGAGCAATCCTATGATCCATATTTTCTTTTGAATTTTTGTTATGGTATCAGAACTAATTTGCATAAAACTCCCGGAAAACAACAACTTGAGCTAAATGAAAGCAGCAAAAAAAAAAGGCATCAGAAAAAGAAACAATCCACTCATTTTTGGTTTTCATTTTAGGTCAAAATCCCACATGGTGACCTGCAAAAGCGCGCAACCCATGCCTTCAACTTGGGACAACATTCTAAACAACATTTAAATTGTACAATATCATATAAAGGAAATGTTACTGCAACCGTTCCTTTCGAGACTGAATTTTTGTAATTTCTTTAATTGTATACACATAATCATCTTTGTTGGAGTTATACAAAAATCATATTTTTTTCAATTCCTGTGAGGTTCTGATAGTTTTGATTTGCATGGTTTAAAGCCAAATTCGAAAAAGAAACACCATAATGTAATCCAAAGATCATTTTATGATGAAAAACACCAAGAGTGTAATACAGAAACGATTTTGTGGTTGTATCGTTAGCAGGGAGGTGCATTTTATATTGATTTCGGCATTAAGCTATTAACCCAAGTGCATTTTGTAATTAATTATTAGTTGAACTCCTATAGAAATCATATTTTTGTCAATTCTTCTGAGCTTCTGATAGTTTTGATTTGCATGGATTAAAGCTAATTCAAAAAAGAAACAACCATAATGTAATCCAGAAACCAGTTTGTGGTTATATTGTAAGAAGGGAGGTGTATTTTATATTTATTCAAGTTTTGAGCTAGCCAAGTGTATTTTACAATTCAGTATTGTTGAACTCGTACAAATAAGCATATTTTATCTATTCTCCTTAGGTTCGGATAACTTTGATTTTCATGATTTAATCCCAATTCAAAAAGTAAACACCATAATGTAATCATCTTGTGATGAATAACACCATTTTTGTGGTTCTATTATAAGAAGGGAGGTGCATGTTATACTTATTTCAGTATTAAGCTAACCAAACTGCAGTTTATAATGCAGTATTAACTTTACTTATACAAAAATCTTATTTTTGTCCATTCTTCTGAGTTTCTGATAGTTTTGACTTGCATGGATTAAAGCCAATTCCAAAAAGACACGCCATAATGTAATCCACAGATCATTTTGTGATGAAACGTACTGTAATATAGAAACCAGAAACCAGAAACCAGTTTGTGATTGTATTGTAAGAAAGGAAGTGCATTTTATATTTATTTGCATGGATGAAAGCCAATTGAAAAAAACACACCATAATGTAATCCAAAGATCATTTTGCGATGAAAAATATTGTAATATAGAAACCAGTTTGTGATTGTATTGTAAGAAGGGAAGTGCATTTTATATTTATTTCAGTATGAAGCTAAGCTAAGTGCATTTTATGATTCAGGATTAATGTAAATAACCTAATTTGAAATTCACATTTTGATTATTTTTTAATTCACTTCAAATTAAATTAAATTTTAAACTTTAACAACATAATATATAAATATGATGCACCAAGTTTGTTGTAAAGTCATGAATATAAATATTATATACAGCGTTTGTTGTTAAAGTCACAAATAGATAAATAAGATAATATAATCAGAAGCTCCTGTGCTCTATTACAATCGCTCAGAGCCTAATCTGTCTGCTCAGACACAGACAATCTAATGATAAAAGCTAGCCAAACAAAGAAATAACAGTAATAGTATTTCAGTCATTGAATTGATGTTGATAAGTTTGCAGGTTCTCCTGGCTTCCTTTACATAAACTGCATGATCATTTTCAGGCAGCTCTGATCCATCCATGTAAGGCTGATAAGAACTTGGTATTCATAAAATACTACTTCTCATGCTGTACAACTCTGGTTATTCATAAAATACTACTTCCCATGCTGTACAACTCTTGTTGTTATAGTCATAAATAGATCAATAAAACAATATAATAATAAGCTCCTATGCTCTACACGAAAATTTACAATCGTTTAGAGCCCAATCTGTCTGCTCACACACAAACAATCTAACGATTAAGATTAGCCAAACAAGGAAATAACAGTAATAGTATTTCAGTCATTGAGTTGATGTTGATAGGTTTGCAGGTTCTCCTGTCTTCCTTCACATCAACTGCATGAAAATTTTCAGGAAACCCTGATTCATCCATGCAAGGCTGATAAAGAACATGGTATTCATAAAAATACTATTAGTCATGCTTTCCTAAAGTTACTGAATTATGATCAGGACTCGGCCCTGAAGGTGGAACAGGCCCCTTGGGCAACATTGCATGAAAGGCTTCTGCACAGCGAAGATCACACTTGTCATCATCTCTCAATGGTATATATCTCTGATATGGTTGATTCGTTCTTCTGCTGATGCTGCTGCTACTGTTGGGCATCGAGGCCAAAGACAATAGAATAATAAAACCCCACCCTACCTTCATCCTGCACTCCATCTTACAACCCATGTAGTGATATCAGAGGAATCCACAGTGTATTACTTCAAAGAGGAAGAATACATAGAGTCTGAAACCCTAAAGAGAGTAATACAATGAAGAACGCAGAGTCTGAAACCCTAAAGAGAGCAATACCATGCCAACCATGCTCGGTTGACTTAGTTTGTCTTCACATCGATGTAAATTTATTTGCGATCGACAGGTGATGGCAGCCATTAATGCAATCAATCCTTGCTGCCATCCATTTCCAAAAATAAGTCTGGCCACAACTCAAGTGACCAGCTTTAAAGGATTAAATATAATTTTCAACTGACAGTCTGGGAAATCAAGGGAAATCGAGAACTGTTGTCTATTTTTGAACAATTGCCCATTCATTCCAAATTTTATATTGAATTTGTATTGCTTTCATATCCAATCAAAGAAGTGTCACAGGAAATTATCGCATGGGACAAGCCTAGGTGTCAACCTGGTGTGGAATATAGCTCATGATTACTCTGTCTTCAAATATTAAAAAAAGGAAATGAATAGAAATGAAATTATTAATTAAATATGCAGAGATGCAACAAAGTCCACATTTAACCACCTTCCCCATTTGCAGGGTTGAAGAGTTTCCCAATCTACCAATGTAACCTGGGTATATATTTAAATGTTATGATCATAGAATGCGAGGCCAGGATATTTTAATCCAAAGTATATCACTAGATACAAAACAATGTTACCTACCCCGTTATTGTCAAGTTATTTGATTTAGTCAACCTCGTAAAAGGTATTCTATTTCGCAATGTTCTAACAGAAGCACAGCTCTGTCGGCAAATATAAAATTTGTTAGAAAAAATAGCAAAATCACCACTATTCACTCTCTTGGGATTGAGGGGGTTAAATTTGGTTATAAGAAAATTATTCGATTTGGAATTTTTGTTAGTTTTGAAAATATATGTATATATTTAATATTTTTTTAAATATTATATTTAAATTTGTGCAATTCCAATAATAATGATAAAAAAAAAAAATTGTAACGTGTTTGAGTTGCATTCTTTAAACTTCAATTATCTATCGTTTTGTTTGAATATATATTGTTTTAAGTTTTAATTATATATTTGTGTTGTTTGAATCTATGTTGTGATGTCTATATTGTTTTAAGTTTTAATTATATATTTGTGTTGTTTGAATCTATGTTGTGATGTCTCAACTATATATTTTGTTGATTAGATGTTATGTATTATTTGAATATATATTGTTTTAAGTTTTAATTATATATTTGTGTTGTTTGAATCTATGTTGTGATGTCTCAACTATATATTTTGTTGATTAGATGTTATGTATTATTGGTTGTTTTATATAGTTTATTGAGAATATTATTTATTAAGGACATTTATTTTAATTTTAGAAAGATCAAATCTCTTTTCACTTTAAAAGAAATTTGCATCTTAAAAGATTTGATTCCTTAGCTCGGTTTAAATATTAATTATAAATATAATTATTAATTTTATGTTTTTATTTATTTTATTTTACTTTTATGTAATTTGACCTAGTCAAAATGTTAAATAGGACATTACATTACAACATCTCTACCATACTCAACGAGAGAGTACTCGACACATTATATACATTCGTCACTTATTCCTTTTGTCTGATGGTAAAACATTGTAGTTGTAGCATCCCTAGTAAACCTCATGAAAAGATACGTAAAGTTAGAACATTTTAACGGAATTTGCAATATGTAATAATCTGAATACACTATTCCATATTCTTTAACTCATCCAAGTGGCTCCAAAAACGCTTAAAATTCAGAAGTGGCTTAGAATAACTCAAAAAATAAAAGTCATGAGACTGAAGTGAAACTATGACCAAATCGTAGTGTCTGTTGTCCTGATTTCAACAGCGTGAACCACAGTCAAATCTGAGTTTGTATGCTCAAAATATTCACAGTCAAATTTATGGTCAAACTAGGCCAAGTATCAGTGACTAATGAGGCAACAATTTGGAAAAGGATTGGCACATGGTATCTGGTTGATGAAACGAACAAATTTTTCTCCTCGTTAATTTGCCCGGTAAACCCCAAAATTTGGTCAAAAAAATTTGAATAGTATTTCTTTATAAAAAAAAATTAAAAAAAGGGGGCGAGCGAGGCCTGGTGGACCCACCAAGCCCACCCGTCACTCTACATATATGTTATATATTTAACGGCATTGTTATGTATCTTGGGGTTGGGGCTCGCGACTTTGACCTGAGACCCCACCCGATATATCACAACACTCCATATAAAATAGAGTTGGCATGGATTGAACCCACATGGCCATGTGGTCGGCCTGCCCCATACGGCAGCTCCACATATAACAAAACGAAAACCCATGTGCCATAACATGCCAACAGTCAAGTGATCGCCAACGGTTACACGTTACAACCACCTCCAAATTTTAAAAACAAATGCTCCAACCACAAACACATTATATGGGGGAGGTCCATAGGTTTGACCCCGGGACCTCCACCCTCCAACATAGTAACTATGTCAATAGCCCAACGAGCCTTCCATTGATTCATCTACCTGAAAATTCATATATAATGCAAATGTTGCCATTCGATGACGCAGTGAAGGAGCATCGAACAGAGGTCGAAGGGAACAGTGTGCATGACGGTCGAGGACGGAACTAGGAGCTGGACACAATTTTCGAGACGGGTATATATCATGGGAATACCCCTTGGAATATTCCACAAAATATTCCATGCAGAATTAGGGAGGAATCTAAAAGATTCCCTGGAGGGCAATTTTTCACATTGATAGAATCATGTCAAGTTTATACTCAAATGAACCAGAATTTCACAGGGAACATGATGATGTGGTCTCTTTCCTCATTTGAGTAGCAGAATTTCAAGCAATCACTAGTGAGGAACCTTTTCAAAATCTTGTGGAATCTAAAAGATTCCCCTATAGGCTGATTTTTTATAGAAGTAGAATGATGTCGACTTTATAGTCATTTTTCTCAGAATTTCTAAAGGACCGCAGTGGTATGCTCATAATTTTCATCCAAACATCGGACTTTTCACCCATCTCCAGGAAGGAATCTTTGGGGAAATCTTCGAGATTCCCGAGTGTCCAAATATTGACGGTGTCAGAAAGGGGCTAGGTTTATAGTCATTTGACACGATTTTGCACCACAAATTCAACGGTGCAATCCATTTCATCAGCAGAGCTTCACACATTTTCAGGTTATCCTCGAAAGTGGAGGTATATGATGTAGTGATGCCATGTTTTTCTTTTGATTTTTTAAGATGATATTTTGTTGTTAAGATCCTTGTTACCATTATGTTGAAGGATAATTGTATGCCACGTCATGTGAGAATTTATTACCTTGTCATACTGAAGGAGGGACCATATGAGTGAGAGTTCCTATAGAATAATGTCTCGTGGAGAGACATGCCACTCTAGTTGAGGGAATTTATCCTTGTAATGATAAAGAATATCCCATGTACATTATCATCATTTTACATCATTTAATGAAGCGGCCTACCCACTCTTGACACCGAGCCTGGAGACGTAACCCACACTGGGTGAACTCTGTTATCACTGTGTATGTGTCCTTCAATTTGATGGTCATCATTATGTTTCCTCTTCCTTAAAACATGCACATGTGGTTTTTCATACTCTTTCATATGCAATTCTGTTAACATCACAGAAGTAAAAGATCTTGGTTAATTCTGATAATTGAAGAGATATGGATCATTAACTAACAATTGGATGACATCGTCATCACATAAAATAGGAATGGAATAGTAAATCACATAATATAACATCCATTGTTGTAGTATAACAACCTGATGTAATCTTGCATCATTTTCATGACTCTTTTAATCACATTAGTTAACCACATACTTCATAATGTAATCGTTATGTTATCCAAAGAGTCAACATCATCAAACTTCCACAATAAGAAATCACATCATTGAACACTGATATACCCTGGAAACCTCGTAGGATAAAAAATAGCAAGAGTTTAATTTTATTACTAAATGCTCGTAACGGTGTTCATCCCTCACTCAATGCTTAAAAGGGAGTCCATCCCTTGACCATTGTCATCAAATATTACAAAGAATATCATCTTAAAAACAACATAACTAGCTATAAGCTATTACAATCATCATGATATCATTTACCCTCAAACCCTTGAGTATTGTGTCTTTGGGGTTTGGTTCTTCCCATTAGTGGATTATCATGTAGTTGACATTCCTTCAATTTGCATAGACCATTAAATTATGGTCTGCCATAATGTTAAAAATAATCCATCTTTTGCATATGTCGCATGCTTTTCATGCAATTGTTATTGTCAGTAACCTTTGATATCATGATTTGATCATGTATTAATCAAACCAATAATAAATCTATATTAGTGATGTTTCATCATCTATTCATGCGCATTCATGAAATGTAAACAAAATATCATGACATGATTCCTTTAACAACACTGCACATGCTTTAATTATAAGCATATAACTATCAAAGCATGCCTATAAATAAATACCACATTAATTATTATTTCCCTCACACATAAATCAACATTCTTTTCCAAAGAAAACCACCACAACTGTCCTTATTCATCTAAAGGAAAACTAGCACATAAGATATGGTTTTTCATGCGAATGCATAAACTTTTCATGACAGTTGTTAATCCTTCATGCAGATACATAATATTTTCTCACAAGGAAGCTAACATAATCTTGCATGCAAATGCATAATTTTTCCAAAAGAAAGCTAACATAGTCTTGTTTGTAAATGCATCATTTTTTAAAACGAAAGTTAACATAGTCTTGTATGTAAATGCATGATCTTCCCAAAGGAAAGCTAACATATACATATTATCCTTATCATTCAAATGCATACCAATATTTCAAGAGAACTAGTCAAACAACTTAAGACAACTTAAGACGTGTAAACAAATAATCCTTTCAAAAGGAAAAACTAGTTCCATAGTTAATGCATGCAATTATATAAACTCTATTTAAGAGAAACTAGCCCCTTGGTTATTTTATTTTTGTATGCAGTTATGTAATCTCTTCCAAAATAATTAATATAATAGGTGTTATTCTTATACATGCAATGGCATGATATTTTCTCAAAAACACTAAGATAACATAATATTTTTCGAAAAGAATTTAACATCATAGTCATTCTTTGTATGAATTTAACATGATAGTCATTCTTTGCATGCATGCAAACTACATTTCTTCCCAAGAAATCTATCTCAATAGTTTTCCTTTCCATGCATGTAAAGTGCATTTATTTTCAAGAAATCTATCTCAATCAACTATTATTTTCGTGCATGCAACACATATTTCTTTCTCTAGAATTCTACCATCATTAGTTATTCTTTTATGTAAACAAATACATACTTCTTTTCCAAAAGGAAATTAACACAACAACTAATGTCTTTATGCATAAAGATTCCTATTATTTTTTACATTAATTATAGTCTTTTGTGCATAAAAATATTTACCATAATCAACTAATCTTTTGTGTATGTAAATACACATTTCTTTTTTTAGAGATCTAGGAAAATAGTTATTCTTTGGTTGTAATTTAATTATTTTCCATTAAATCCATAAAGACTTTCGAAGAAGAATCGCACAACAACTCTTTTTAAGAAAATAAATATATATTTAGCCTATGCTCATGCACACAAAAACCATGGCAATTTTCCAAGAATTTTTAACACAATTAAAACGTGCAAGCATACAATGGTTATTAGTTATGTGTACAAATTTATTTCCAAGAAACTAATACAATAATTATTAGTTACGTGCATAAATTCCTTTCCAGGAAACCAATACAGTAATTATTAAAACACATGTACTTTCCAAGAAATCTAACCAATAGCTAGTTTTTCATGGCTTCTTTATCTTCTTGTATGTAGGGTTTCATGTATTCTTTTCAAGAACTCAAATACATAGTAGTTATTTCTCTTGCATGCAAACTTATATTTTTCTTTCCCAAGAAATTAAATGCACAACAACTATTCCTTGCATGCAAACATATACTTATTTTCCAAGAATTCAAATGCCTAATAACTAGTTTTTGCATGCAAATATATATATTTTCTTTTCCAATAAATTCTTTTTAGTAACTAATAAAAATAAGCATATATTATTTTAAAGAAATTCCAACATAATAGTTGTTCATATATATATATATATATATATATATATATATATATATATATATATAGATATATATATATATATATTCTTCTGAGAAAGCTATCATAATGGCTTATTATTTTCATGCAAGAACAAAAAATTCCGTATAGTCCCATTAGAAAAACACATGGGTAACCTATGTTTTCTAATCACATGGATTCATGGGTTCTTTTTATGAAATTAATCTAATTATTTTTCTTTTGTTCACAACCCCTGAGAAGTTATCAAGAGTTACCCTGGTTAATATACTTTTCACATAACCACGCACTACTTTCCAACACGAAACTACCATAGCTTATTATCTAGGTGCATGAGAATCCAGGGAAATCTTTCCAAGAATTTATTGTAATTAACTACCATGAGAATTTATAAGAACTCTTTCAATAAGGTAAATCTAATTTACCCATGTCCCTAAGCATAAATTTTCATGAAATTTTTTCAAGAAAGTAAATTTGTGCAAAAGGTTTCATGGAATATTTTCAAGAGCGTAAACCTATGCACAAGATTTCATGGAGGCTTTTCCAAAAATTTAATATAATTAATGCATACCTTAAATGTATGCTTGACTAACCTCGCCTTATAGTAGCTTTCAAAAGAGAGTGAAACATGTCTTCAACCTCAGTCTGGATAAGTTAAATGCCATGTGGCATCCTAAATCTGCATAGATGGGATTTATTCTCACAAATGACAGATCCCTTGCCTTTAAACTTTCCCACACACCTGCACATTTTTATCTTGTACACAGGATTTTATCTGTATAACTCTTGTGAATTGACTATCCATCTGTCGACATAACTTCTTCTCGCTCCAGCTTCCCCTTAGCTCATCCTCCATCGAATTTTTTTCAGGAAATGTTATATGTTCAAGGAAATGTATCTGTCGTGGTAGTTGCAATTCAATTAACTATTTTGGGTACATTAAACCTTGTAAATCGATAATACGCTCTCTATTTTATTAATAAAATCATAAATTCCAACTTAATATGTCAGGGATATTATAGTAGTACTTTTAAATTGCTAGGAAGGGTATGTCATAAATCTTCAATGCATGTATGCATGTGACTCGTGTACGTGGATATTCATGAAAACTTAACATATTCACTCAATGACTATATGCAAATTCAGCATATTCACCCAATGACTATATGAAAACTCAGTGTATTTACTCAAACAAGGTATGCAAGCAATCATATTGGGGAATGGATGTGACTCATACATTTGGGCATGCATGCATCCCACTCAGTGCATATAATTAGTCTTGCATGAGGATTGATTGATGCATGGAGCTATGTTTGTATTGTATGGTAACAGTGAAGTGCTAAAGGATGTTAATTTCTCCTTTTAAGTGCATGGATGTGAAAATATTTTGTAACCTATTGTGAAATTACAAGTTGGGCTCTTGCTTTGGAGTGTGGGGTTCTTCTCCCAAAATTGCTTTCCCTAGTAAATCATTGTTTAATAGCTTGGTTTTATTGTCTTACGTGTTTGTTGCAATCATTACTTTTGTTTTTTTCACATTCTTCTCTAATTGATAAAAGTAGGTGTCATATTAACACACTTTGTTTCCCTTGAATAATAACTCTAGTAGCAATACATTATTTGGTCTCAATCAAGTGGACTTGTTCCATTTTTTCATTTGAATTGTCTAAGTCAAGCCTTTATTTTCACTTAGTGGAACCATCAAATGAGGGCTCTTGTGGTGGTTAGTTGGACTCCATTGTCATCTTTATATCAATGCCTACATCTCTCGCCTTAATGGGAGGAGACGAGACATACACAAAATATCCAAGAATGCTTACCTTCGGCCATGTTGATGGGGTCACCCAGTGATGAAAATGCTCTTGTTTCTTCCACCGTGTATTTTTTCTTTTCACTCACCTTTTATCCTAAGATGCCCTTTCCTCAAGCAAGAATATCTACATATCCATGCTTAATGAAAAAATAACACTAGAATAGTATATTTCATAGTTCAAAAATTATTTCCAACTTTCATTCTCACACTAGACCAACATGATTTATCCAAAATTAATTTGATTTTATCTACGTAAGTGTTGATCAAGTAAAATGGTGTTATATCTCATTTGTTTATTTTTCCCCATGGTATTAAACTTGTCCAAGTATCACTAATCCCACAAGGGTATTCATATTTTCAAAGAATACATATGGATGTTAGCATTCTTAAGGACATGTATTGATGCTTTTGTAAGCGAGTTGAAATTAGGATGACATGGCTTCATAAAAAGGTCATATTTCATAATGAACTAAGAAACCTTACTAACTAGTTGTATTACACCCTCAATTGTTTTAAAATAAAAAATAACAAATCCATTTGTATTTGAGAGGACCATCAGCAAATCTTCCCAGAAACATCCCTCGTAACCAACAATCTATTATCATAGATCTTTTAAGGATAACCATAATCCATTTAACTTTCATATCAACCCATGTTATAATTAGTAATTCTACTCATGCTTAGCCCATTTTAAAGAAATATTTAAAGTTAGGATTAGGTTTTTCTTGTCCAAAGTGAAGGATATAAGTTGTGCTTTCCCATCCAACATGAAGGAATTTGTTCGGACTAGCCTAGTAGAAAACTTGGCACTAACCAAGGGTTTCTACAACAAAAGAAGGGTCATCTTTAAATGAAGTTGATTCCCCATCAATTATTATCGCTTCAAATGGAGAAATTATTGGAGATGTATAAGAAGGGAAAGTTATTTGTTCTTAATGCAACCATAGAGTCTAATCCCCAAGTACAGGATCAACTCATTTTGTATCTCATAATCTACCAACATAAAATCATATTACAACTAGTTGCGGAAAAATGTTACCTAATTGTCCCTTTATTTTTTATGTTAAGATTATGTGGCAATGGGCCAAAAGGCATCGAATAAAGATTGTGCCACCATTTTTGGGATTCGTGACAACTTGTAGACACAAATAGAGGACAAAAGGTTGTTGTAAAATATAAAGAAATTAATTATTCTTGATATGATCCCTCTTATTTTAGGACAAAATGCAAATAAAGGATTGCATGCAATGGGATATCGATTTATTTTAATTGTAGTTATTAATGACAATCGACAATAATTGGTTATCTAGGTTTTCTAATTAGTACATATATGTGCCTTTGGGATATTTTGTATAACTTTTTATGAGGAGAATGAAAAATGAGTTGGATGTGCATATAGACTATGTCTTGTGATGTATGTTATGTTTATTATGGTGTATGGATAAGATATGTGATAATGTTGCATCTTTTGATTATTGAGTCTAAACATTAATGAATATATGGTTATGTTTTCTGCATGTTGCAACTTGGTTTGTATATGGATGTTGTAGAATGTATAACGAAAGAGTAATCGATCAATTTCATTGTTGTGGGGTTAACGTTTTGAATAATAAAAAAGATTCATCTTCAAGACAATGAATTAATAGATAGATGTAATAGCCCCCTCATTTAACCTTATTTTTGTAATTTTAAAATGTGACTATAATGTTAGTGTGCACAGGAGCCATGACTAGCTAGTATGATTTGGTTTAAACATTTAATTTTGATCCTCATGATTGCAAACTAGTGGAGAGGATGACCTCAAAGAACTCTAATGTCTGAGGGAAATTGTGAGCCTTAAAAGACTACGAAACCCATCATGAACGTAATATTGAACTATTGTTCGTAGACCTAATTGACAGTTTAATTTATGAAATGTGACTGGAAGAGGTGGTGCGAACCCATTTGAGCTACCTCCTGACCATTGAGTTATGAGATGTGATTAGAGATATTGGGTAGAGGATGGTGCCCATCCCCCTAGTAGATCGAAGAGCCACACCAATGGCCTTTCCAACACATAATGGACGTCAAGAGAAAGGATATGAGCTCATAGCTGAAGAGAGCTCTCTCTCTCTCACTCAGGCATTGATAGATTTTGGAGTTGTCTCTAGGGAAAACTAGTCTTCAGGTTCTCACTGCAATACATTGGAACACAGAAGTAGTTAGGATTTTAGCAGTGGAGTAGAGAGTGTTGCCTAAACTATTATGCAGATCCATATGCAAGAGATAATCCTATGTGAAACTTTGTGAACTTTATGTTACCACTAAAACTAGCAAGGGTCCTAGGAGGAGATCCTATAAAGAAACTACTAGGTCAAGGGAAACCATGGAGTGATAGCCCATTGTTACCTCAGATAAGGCGCCTTACTCTTTACGGAATTTCACAGACGGTAGGAGACCCATTATAAGAGGAACAACAAGGAAGGATGAATCTATGGAAGGATAAGAATTGAATCCCAAGACCTATTCACAAGAGAGGCTCAATTAAATATATTGATTGCTTCGAAAGTAAGGTGGTGGGATCTCTAGGAAGGGCTAAAGGGATTCTCGAGGGTAGGGGTTGGGAATATATTTTGTCAAGATGTTACTAGACCAGAGAATCCTTTTGGAGATTTGGCATTTATGTGATCTTTGTGAAATTAGAGTTATAAAGTTGTGGGACCACAAAGGACCAAGTGGACCCAAAATTAGGTCAAGGGTATGGAGTTGATCAACCAAGGAGGAGCTTGACCTAATTATGGAAGAGAACAGGATCAAAGGACAAATTTTCTTTGAGGGTTGGAATGAAATGATCCAAATGAGGACACTAACACAAATCAGTCTAAGGAGATAAATGAT
The DNA here is from genome assembly GCA_031772625.1 of Pinus tabuliformis. Lineage (NCBI taxonomy): Eukaryota > Viridiplantae > Streptophyta > Pinopsida > Pinales > Pinaceae > Pinus > Pinus tabuliformis. The sequence continues at coordinate 270,631,474 of CM062817.1, read as the reverse complement.
CCTCGGGCTAGGGCTTGCAATATCTCGAGATTTCATTGTCAGATTGTGCTCAAATTTGGAGGACCCCTTGAGTAGACCCCAACGCAGTTGTGGACCAACTTTAAAGGTGTTTTGATGGCTATCAAATATTTCTCTTAATGCCCTAGGTGACCCTTTAGGGTTATGACTAAAATTTGGGAAAATGAAGAAAAGTGAGGCAAATTTAACCACTAAAGGGATATGAGAATTAGTGCCTTATTGCTTGGGCTTAATGGAGTCAAGAGGATCGAGAATTTTTGTCAGCTAAGGATCTGTAATTGATCTTTTCTAGCCTTTCCAAGGGTAACAACTAGGTCAATAGGGATTTATACTTCAAATTTTCCAAAGAGATGAAGTTTCCAGGTTTAAAACCTATTAGGTGCCTCTAGGAACATTCACCCACTCTCTTCAAGTATAATGCATGCATTAAATCAGTTGTTCAACGTTCCTAGAAGAATCATGCATTTACTTTAACCCATATAAGAATAATGACAACCATAACATGTAGTAAACCAATAAAATAACAAGAATAGCATCAAAAATTGACTTACATGAGAGAGAGAGAGAGAGAGAAGAGAGAGAGTATATCCATTCATCAACTTCACATTAAAAAGAAGCTCCAAAGACAATAGAGAAAATCCAAACATCATAGTGCATCAAGAAAGCTCAAAAAAATTTACCCGACAAAAAGTGTGAAAATCTCTTAAGAGATACCAATTCAATCCAAGTGATGATGAGAGAAATTAATCACCTGTCATATATTTATACAACTCAAAAGGGCATCTAATCTGCCTAATTAGCTTAATTTAGCCCCAAATAATAAAATAATACATAATAATGACATGACTTGGTGACAAGCCCACCAAGATAGCTCAATAATACAAAGAATAGCCTCTCAAGAGGGAAAAATATTAAATATGATGAGTCATTAAGCCACTAAGAAGGCCTTCTAAAGTCCAAATCATGCCATGGTGAGGGAATGGACTCCAAACATAGTGGAAAATGGGTTGGCCCCTTGCTTTCCAAGCAAGTCACTGTGGTGCTCCCAAGTGGGTGTGGGGGCACTAGAACATCCTCATGGGTCTCCAAGTGGATAGATAATGCATGTAAACCATCTGCAAGGGCTAGAATGATGACATAAACCCTCCCTTTGTCTCCTAAAGTGAGACACATCCTCATCCGGACCTTGGAATCTCTGCCAAGTGTGTGGTACAAGTGTGGAGCCGACTCGGCATAGTGGTCTAGGTGCATCATCCTCATCCAAAAAGGTGGAACATGAGCAATCACTTAATGGCACTGGGAATCCATGAAGTAATCTTTGCTATGGTGTAGGCCCATGGATCTCAATGCTCACCCTACAAGTCTCTAGAGGGCTTGATCCCCGTATAGGGAGACCAAACCCCAAATGGAGACCCACGTGCAATCCTACATAAGTTCTAATGCGTCCCCTTGCCCTCCAATACAACTAATAATTAGAATAATAAAGTAAAAGAGCTTACAAATCATGGAATCAGGGCACTTCATGGTGGCATGCCCTTCCATAGTGGGCCTTGGCATGTACAAGTGTCTCCAAGCTTAATTAGGGGGTTAACCAAAGACCCTATTAGGTGGTTTCAAACTTTAAAGGAGGCTGACATGTCCATGGTATATCTATCAGGCGGTAGGTGGCAAGTGATATAGTCATGGAACAGAGTGTGGATTAGGGGGATGCTCCAAGGCACATGTCATGGTACAAGGGTATCTATGATGAGGGAAGCCCACACTTGGGTATATGAGTGTAGGAGGGAAAAAAACATGGTACATGAGTGTTGAGGCCTTAGATTTTTGTTACTCCAACATGGGGGATAAACACCCAGTATGGACCTTAAGACAACTCCTTTTCCATTTAAAGTGGTGGCTCTGACTAGGGATAATGGGACCAGTTTCCCAGTATGGGTTTTAAAATGAGAGTGAGTGGTTTACAAGTGATTGCAATAGAATAATGATAACTCAAATGACCTATTCTATCATGCAAATCTCTAGCTAGCTTAATCTAATATAAACCTGAGTATTTTTGTATAATATGCGATCTACAAAGATATATGCTTGACACATGATAATAAAGATTGACCAGCATAAAACAGAGATGATAATGTGTAAAGATAATTTCTTTGACTAAATAGTTAGTCAAAGAAATTTATAAACTATATCGCATATGTGATGATGTGTGTGTGTGTGTGTGTGTGTGTGTGTGTGTGTGTGTGTGTGTGTGTGTGTGTGTGTGTGTGTGTGTGTGTGAAAATAAATAATCTCAGCTAGGCATCATACAATAATGCAATTAATGCTTTAATAGAAAAAACATATCTCATATACAATTCATGAAAATAAAATGTTGTCACTAATCAAACAGAAACATGGCTAATCATATAAGATAGAAGTAACATATATGTGAAGTTCTACTCATTTGACTAATGACATAGATCAACTCCTTTCTTCAATTCAAATTATCTTCCAAGTATACAAAAGTGCATCAACAAAGGAAAGTAGTCTGATATTTAAAAGAAACAATCATGTTCCATAATTTCACGAAAGCATTCACAAAGTTACATTAGTGCATTCTTTGCAACTGTTTTTGATAAAATTCTGGACCCTTCTCTAAATGCATGCAAAGGTTATAAATACTATTCTAACTAATGTTCAAAAACAAAGTATACAAAAATTTAAGGAGGTTTGAAACAACCTTCCTCCTAACTAGTTAACTAACTCTAAAAATAAACAATGGCTTGATGAGCAGAGGCTATGATGATGATTTGTTGTCTGCCATCTTGTCCTTCAAATCGCATATATCGGCCATCAGTTTGACTTGAGGAGATGCCTCGAACTGTGTTCTGACCTATCCTGCGAAAATTGCATCTTTGAGAGGTGGCATCATCCGCTAAGTTGAATGGAGAGAGCAGTTAAGCGTCATGATTTGACTATGTGGCTTGACGAGGTATTTCCAATATGACTCCCAATCAATCTTTGCTAATTTTGCGATTGCTTCCCTTTGAGTTTTCGCTCTTTCCTTCCATCTGTTATGCAAGTCATTCAAATCGAGCAGTTCTTTCGGGTTGCCTTCTTTCACCAAGTTGGTGGCAAACAAAGTATGGTTTACTGCCTTTTCCATATTCTTTGACACCCCAACTGCTCTTGCCAATGCTAGTTTGGCTTGTTTGATCCTTGCATCCCTATTCATGAAAAGAATGTCCTTGTGTGTCTCCTCAATCTCAGGCAGATTGGCTTTCCTCCCCTCTTATATTTCGTTCCATTCAATGAAATTTGAGATTCTTGTGTTCATATTAGTAAACTCAATTCTTTGGTCAATCGCTTTATTCGTTAGCTGGTCACTAGTGATCAGATAAGGAGCGATTTGTGACATATTTTGAAAAATTGTTTTTGTTGTTTTAACAAGAGAGAATTAAGCTCTAGCGCCTCTTTGATGAATTCCTTGACAGTAGGAACATCCTTATATCTTTATATGGCTTGCTGCAAGTCTTGGAGTTGCATGTTTTTGGCTGATATATCTGCTTTATGGCTTATTTTCAGCACCTCCATGCTCTGTTACAATTAAGTCAGCTGTTAAGCGCCCTATCTATTCACACTTGTCCTCTCTGTTTCAAACTGCTACTCGAGTTGTGCAATATTTTCTTCTTTTTCCTTCAACAAAACATATGTTTCAGTAGCTTTATCCATGGTAGCAGTTGTGTATGCTCCTGTAAAATATGATAATAGTCAAGTTTTTAGTTGGGTTGGAAGGGGCGTCCTTCCAAACTATGTCCATTTTCTCATTCCCAGGTGGGAGTTCATGTGTTTCTATCCTTCTCCTTTTCCTTTGTCTTCTTACTACAGCCTTTTGCAGAAGGCTATAGAACACGTCAATAGGAGCAATTTCAGTCACCTTCAAGACAATTTCTAATGTGGGCAAAGTAGAGATGATTTTAGTCTACTAAGACATTGTTGCTTTCTCATCCATAGGTTCAAAGTCTGTATTCTTTTGAACATGTAGAGAAGTTTGATACTCCATAATTTCCTAAGAATCTGTTGTCTTGGGAGTCTCTTTTAGTTTCTTATTGAATTGATTCCACTCCTACTCTAGACTGTTGCTTTTGATCTCTGAAACAATATCTTTGGGTGGGGTACTCATACCCTGCTTTTTGTCTGATTTCCTGCTGAATTCTATAGTAGTCTCGATGTCTTGGGCTTTCTCTATATTCAGTGCTTTCCCTGTATCTGCATGAGACTCTATGCGAGATTCAGGTCCCTCATTGTTGACAGTCACACTGGGGGTAGGCTTTTCCTCGATTTTCAACAAATGTAGTGTGATTACCTTGAGCCTTTTGTTTATGAACTCCTAAAAGCTCTCAAAATATCCAAGACTCAGATTTGTCCTCGCCCATTTGAATGATTGTTTGAAGGATTAAGCCGACTGTAAAAGGTCCTCAAAATTATTAGCTTCATGGTTATAAGGCTTGATCTTTACTATATTGGTGATGTTATATGATATCTTGTCTGGATCAAACTGTCTTTTGGGCAAAGTATGGAGCCTGATAATTTCCAGGCTTACTGAATCCTTTATCGCATTATTAAAATTTTATAATGAAAAGGAATCGCACCTAATAGGAAAAGATGGCCATAATAACTTCTTGCTTTCTTTCAGAATTTTGGTCAGGCTTTTTCCCATGGTCTTGTGGGCTATTTCTCTTGCTAACAATTTATCAAAGACATACAAAGGGAGGACATGTGGGTCTATTGTACTACCAATAACCCTAATGTAGGTGAACCATTCTTCAAAAAAATATTTTCTGACAGCGAGAAGGTCTATAGCGGCTTGTTGGGAAAACCTGGGGGGATTTATTATTGAAAATTAATTGATGCAATGGAAAAATAACAACATGTCATATTTTATAGAAATGGGGTATATAATGGGATTCCCAAATTTTCTTATGGCTGAGATGGATAGGGTACCTAGGTCCTGCAAGGTCCATTTCCAACCCATGATTGGAAATTTAGTGCAGAAATAGATGGCATCCATAATGTAGGCACTAAAATAGAATGGAGGAAATTTCTCTGGAGAGGAGGATCTGTTTTGTCGATATTCGGTGATGACAGTGGCTAGTTTATCAGATAGGATGGTGCCCCAATTCATAATGTGGGAATTAACACGAGCATCAATCAGAAAAAACCATTCTATGGAAAACTTACCATTATTAGGTAACCCGTATAGTCTACATAACATAGGAGCTGTATAGTTGTAGGGGTTTTCCAAAAAGGCTATAGGATACATACCCGTTTTATCAAATTTGAACTTGTTCTCCAATACTCTCCAACCCTGAATCATCTTGAGGGGTTCTTCATTCTTCTTTGCGAAGTTTTCCATGTATGTTTTATCATATATATCCTAAGGGTCAGGTATATGGTACATTTGCTTTAGGTCCTCTGCTCTAAATGACCCCATGAGTTCCATTCTTGAGTTCCTGAATTTCCTATCTTCAATGGTGAGGTTTTCCACCACCCACCTAATCATATCAGTGTATGGGAGGATTTTTGCTCTCGCTCCTATTCTATGAAGGAAAGAACAAGAAGCATCCTTGAATTGGAGTCCCGAAGGTCTTATTGAGTCAGTTGTTGCTCTTGTGACAGTAATCTTGGGACGCTCATCCTCAAGCCTATTGTATATGACCTCCCAAGTTGTTGCTCCTCCATCAGCGTTGCAGATCGTATAATAGAATATAGGAGACATTTCTATTAGCTCAAACTCTGCAATGCTCTGCTTTTTATATTTCTGCATCACCTTCCGCAATGACATGTTTTTGTAGCTGACCTGAAATGGACAAGATATATCAGCGTAGAAAATATTGGGAAATTAAGGCTGAAAGCTTTGTGAAAATACTTTGAATCGTTGGAGGATCTCAAATGAGATACTCAGCGTTAACTAGCCGTAAGTTGGAAAATCATTACCTCTCCTCGGGCCACTAAACATTAATTACCTTGTCAAACCGTTCATTATTATATTAAAATACAGTTACTTCCCATGCTTGTTGCTTGATTCACGCATCGAAGTTTTTAAAACAATGTTATAGAGCATTACCTGCTCAATGCGAAATGCGATTGAGGATATCACAATATCACATTTCGCAAAGTGTTGGCGGATGATATAGTGGCATGTCTTATTTACTTGTGACTCCTGCGAAATGTGATTGTGATTTCTTAAAGGGTTTTGATCGATATGTATCAGCAGCGAGGTTTTGATCGCATATTGCAATTTCTT
>CM062817.1:270418374-270625070 GCA_031772625.1 Pinus tabuliformis | reverse complement strand
GCCATCATGTACCCCTTCTGACCTCATATATTAGGGGGCATCTGTTATAGCTCCAAATCTCACTCCTATGGTTTGTGATGCTGTACTCATGGCCTAGGGTAACCCCTCCTTCCAGACCTGGTCCTAAAATTTAAAAAACAGTGTTTTATCCCTTATACGCGACATTGCCCTGATTTAAACGCGTGTATACGCGGGTCGGTGTATACCCAACCCGCGTGTATGTATTAAAACACTTAAAAAAATATAAAATTCCTTATTTTCGGGCAGAGATCGCGGGTTTTACCTGCTGATCACCTGTTAGTGCCCGTGGCCCAACTGTTCCCAACCAACTCCCAACTAAAAAACTACTTTGGGAGAGGTATAAAAAGACCTCAAAGGGAAGGCCAAAAGGAGGAGAGAAGAGAGAGAAAGGTTATTATGCTGAGATTTTTCCCTTGACCAGGTCTGAAGTCCCTTGTGCCTTCTGCACTTCCCCCATTTTGTGCAGGAAACCTTTGTTTCCTTGTGTGTTGATGTTCATCCACCATTTATGACATCATGGAGAGAGTCATGGAAGGAGTTTGTTAGAGGCTTGAGGCTGGAACGGATCCGGAAGGAAGCTTTGCTTGGAGCCTGCTAAAGGTGACTCAGGTGAAAATATTCCTTTTTTATGTACTTTATTTGTCTATAATAAAAGTAACACATGTCTTGGTTCCCGAAATGAATCTTCTTTATGTTAATGATATTCATGTTTAGAATTCATATGTAAATGGTTGTTTGGATTTCATAACTAACTACCTTTATAACATGAAGATGGTTTCTTTATAAGTTTTTGTCCATGTACTCTTGTGTTCTTTGAATTGGTTGTTTTGCAGGACAAAAGAGAAGAAGGGAACTCCAAGAAGGGTTTGGACCCTAAGGGCCCTCTCAAACGTAGGACCAAAGGTACGTACCCTTATCATAGCATTCTCTTATAATAGCATAATGGCTGTGTGAATGCATGTTTCTTTGAATAGACAAATTTTAGTCTGCTAGGGTTTCAACCCAAAAAGCCCTAGGGGAGCAATTCCCTCCAACAGTATCTCTACTTCTTCATCCAAGCACGATATTGGTTCAACTATTATTAATTTGTCTAAGACACTGTTCTATGAAGATCCATTTGTCAACAAAGTCGAAACCCCCCAAACTATCGAGGCACTTCACCCCGAGCTGATGGTTATGTCAGGCCCTCGCTATCTTGAGGTTGGTTTCACTTCTAATCAAGAAATTGTTCAAACACCGAAGGCCCCTCATCACTCATATGTATGCATTGAATATCAATCTAACACTCAGATTTCACTTCCTCCACTCGAACTACACAATCCCATCACTCATGCATTGGAGAAATCTTACTTAGAAAGCACACGTAAGTGGTCTACCTTCCCCACGTGTGCTTGAATGTCACAGTCAAGAGTGTCCATGTGCTTAACATCTGCACATAGTGTCACATGACATCGTGGTATGTCCACGGAATGCATGTCATGCACTTTCACTCATTTTTGTTCTTTGAATGCTTGTAAGGTCAGAGTGTGTCTGTCTTCATTGTTGTATCTTTCACATCTTTTGGTTCGCAACACTGTGTTGTTTGGACCATACCATACCTTCACCAACATGGGCCAACCAATGCATCGATGGATGCATTGGAAGTATCACTTCATTTGATTAGGCCCATGCAACGTTAGCTTAGGAGTAGGAATAGTGTTTTATTTTTGAGTTGTTTGCTTGCATGCATGCTTGCTTTTTCCTTTGTTCGCTTGTTTCCTTACTTACCTCGCATGTTTTTTTGTTTTCCTTCTTATTTTCTTACTTTATTTTCTTTTGCATTTACTTTTTCTTCTGCTTTGTTTTCAGTTTGTTTTCTTGTTTTTTTCTCGTAGGTTAGTTTCGTATGAAACCATGTATGACTCTCGAAACAAGCTAGGTAAGGTACAAGACTACTTGTACAATTATCAACATTTGGTTATTTGTTGTCTGCTCTCTTATGTAAGAACTTGTTATCTTAAGATCATGATATGTCGATGGAAAATACGTACTGATCGAAGTGAACCTTGGTGAAAACACAACACTTGCGTGCTAACTAGTGTCACCTACTCTAGTCGATTGTTTTGGGTTAACCCTTGGTAGCTCAATCAAGTAGAGTAAGGTGAGGGGGAAACCTTAATAGGCACATCATAGGTATATAATAAAATACTTCTATGAAGGAATAGTCTCTTCTACTCTCAATAAGTTGGGATCCCCCTTCCGCCTCTGAAATGAATAATTTCTATGCATTTTTTCCTCCCAGCTAAACAAACTATTGCATGTGCAGTTGAGTTTATCGGTTCCGGGGAGCAATATGGTTTTTTACAGGACAGACTGATCCATGACGTGGTTGCCACAACGCAGGAATGTCTACATTCAATTCGCACTAATAAATTGGAAGTTATTATCATGAAGGTCGACCTAAAAAAAACATATGACTGTGTAGAATGGACTTTCCTCTACATCATTCTACATAAGATTGGATTGGAAATGCAAAATATTGAATGAATTATGGCATGTGTTTCATCTGTTCAATATGCAGTCATTATAAATGGTTATCCCACAATTTTTTTGGTGTTGGAAGAGGTCTCCGCCAGCTATGCTCACTATCACCTTTGTTTTCTATTCTAATCATGGATGGCCTCAGCCATAAAATCAAAGTTGTTTGTTTAGAGGACATTTTCCATAGACGCATGGTGGGTCACTACATTCGGGTCTCACACAGTTTTTTCGTGGACAACATTTTGTTATTTGCTATGCTATCAAAGATGAAGTGGGTTACACTCCAACACGTCTTCTATAGGTTTCACAATGCATTGGGTCTCATTACTAATACAGATAATTCCTTGTTATTATTTGCAGAGGAGCAACATGAGGACATAAGATATATTGCAGCTCTTTCTGGAGTGGAAACACAACCAATCTGCTCTAGCTTAAAATACTTGGGGTTCAACATTAAGCCAAATGTTTAAAAAGTCAATGATTGGATGTGGATCACTAACATCTTTCACAAAAAGCTCACTATGTGGGAACATTAGTGTCTCACTCTTGGTGGCAGAGTCACTCTCACACAGTCGGTCCTACAACAATTTGCAGTATATTGGGCATATCTCTTCTGTCTACCTACCACGATTATAAGGAAAATAAATGGTATTATGGAAAATTTTATATGGGCTGGCTCTGGTAAAATTTTCAAATTCCACCTCATTAAATTAGATGAGCTCACAATACCAAAGAGATTAGGAGGATGGGGAATATTATAACTAAAGCTCTTTGGTTGGGCTCTCCTAACTAAATATTTATGGAGCGGTTTCTTTGGCAAGTTCTTGTGGGGAGACATCATTAGATCGAAATATTTAAGTGGCATAAAGGTCAGACACTGGATGAAGGATGACCTAATTGCGAAATCAAAAGGATCCACCATCTGGAAAAAATTTAACAAGATTAAGATTTGGCTCATGAAGCGAGCATGTTGGACCTTTGGCTCAAGGAAGGAGATCATTATTAGTATATATCGTATCTTGGGCGCCAATATTGATTTACATTACTCTGAAAACTTAACTAACAGTCTAAGTTCTAGGGGCAATTTCTACCTTGCACAAGTGATCAAATCATGGGATGGAATCACCCCAATTTGGAAAAGAGCAGGGGAGATTAGATTTCATCAGGAAGTAGCTAGGAGTTGGGATAGATTGATCAATGTGCTATATAGACCGAGCATCTGCAAAGCTGAGAAGGAGATCAGATGGCCTGGGATAGACGCATACATAGGGGATCTATCTATGTGGCTAACACATACTCGTACAACTGTAGCAACAAACACAACATCCAGAGTACATGTTACTTCAATAGATTCTAGAAGGTACAAGTCCCATATAAGATTATACTATATACATGGCTAACATTGAAAAACAAGAATGTGAATTGGGAAAATTTGCAAAAAAGAGGCATAAATGGACTTGGGCTATGTGTCCTATGCAAAATAATGGACAGAAAAATCTACACATCATATTGACCTGCCCAATTGCTAAACAGGTATGGTCTAGGATCTATGGCTCTATAAATGATTGCTTGTTATGGTGGAGCCAAAGACCTATAACAAATATGGCTATTCCCCTAGTGATATTTTGGGAAATATGGAAGGTTACGAACCCCATTATTTTTTAAGATAACACACTCAATTTTGAACATATTATCAACAATATTGTATCATGGTTGAGGCCCTTGATGCATAGTAATGCAATGAATAATGAAATCATACATACAATATCTACTCCATGTATATCCTTCCCTGCTGGGTATTTTGATGGTGCAGAAAAGGGTGGATCATGTGGATGTGGTGTCTAGATTCAAAACAATCAAGATCAACAATATAAGATCCATTGGTCTGGAGGGATGAGCACTAATATGAGATTTGAAACCATAGCACTCTTGGGGTTATTATGGTTCGCCATATTCCTGGACATACCAAGCCTACAGATCTATGGGGACTCACAAGCATTAAACAATCATGTGTTGGGATTGTCTTTTATCTCCCATCCTCATTTACAGAGTTGGATCAGGAGCATTGATTACCTTAAAATATCTTTTCAAAATATATTGTTTCAGCATATTCACCCAGAATTTAACAATACTGAAGACGACATGTCAAAGCTAGGAATCTCGGATTTGGTTGGATGCTTGCAAATCTCTCTGGGGATGGGAAATTCCACTATGGATGTCAGACCTATGCCACTTCATGGTTGATGTCTCTTGAATGAACATACACAATCTAAACACAGTAAAGGTTCAGGATTTGTCTCATTTTCATCTCCAATGATGCATCCCAAGCTTTGGTAGAAACGGATAAGAAATTTTTCCTTGGTGGGCCTCTTTACGTTCCTTTGGCTCTAAAAAAAGAGGAGAGAAGAGCAAAGCTACAGTCTCTTTTCTCACAACAAAAAGAGGAGAGAAGAGAAAATCTACAGTCTCATTTCTCCTAGTTTCCTAATCCAATTGGCATGAAACCAACAGCTTGTGCCCATGTCCCCATGTACAATCCCGAAGGTTCTACAACATATCATTCATTTGGTATAGTACCAGCTCCGATAGGTCATATATTATCTCATCCAATTGGCATGGTACTAGCTCTGGAATGTCCTATATTATATCATCCAATTGGCATGGTACCCCCCACTTTCCCCATATCCCCATGTCGTGGAAGTTATGGACTAAACCAATGGATTCTTAATGGCCGAGGACCACCTACATCATAGTTACATTGCTACTCTTTAGTGTTTAATTATATTTTGATTATAATATATATACGTTTAGTCTCATTAATTATGCATTTTAGTCTTAGAAATTGATATTTATACATTATACTAGGTGGGGTCTTGGATTTATTTTTTTGAGATAAAGTGAAGACCTTTTAGCGGTGATGTTTTGTTAAGTCCTACTTTTTAGTCTTGCATCACATGTTTACATGCTTTGGGGATGAGTAGATTCTAATTTTGACTTCTTGATTATGTAACAATCCATTAGTATGAAATATTTTTTATATGAGTTACATAACCCAGCTTCCACCATAGGAGACTGGAAAGTCCACTATGGATTAGTTGTCAATATTAAACTTGTGAGTGTGTGTGTGTGTGTGTGTGTGTGTGTTTTTGTTTAGACATGACTATTTTATATTTGAAATTTCAATCCAAAATTTGTTTGTTTTGTTGGAAATTTATGTTTAGGGAAATTTATTGTTTACTAGAGAACATTATTTCTGAAATGTTTATGTTTCTAGGAATTTTTTGTATTAGGAAAGGTTATTTTTTTTTTTTTAAGCTGAACAGAACCATTGTGCAAAAAGAAATCGATGTGAATGTCATGGCCATCGATTTTTTTCCCTGTGATAATCGATTGAAGTTTGGGTTCTTTGCTGTGATAATCGATATGAATGTGAGGACATCAATTAATTGTCGTGATGGTTGATATGAATGTTGGGTGTTTGATGTGATGGTTGATTGTTATAGCCATCGATTCTTAAATTCCAATGCAAGTATAAATTGCTGCGTATTTTTCATAATTCATTGCGTTTTCAGTCTTTATCTGAACCTGTGTTTTAAAGGTGTTAAGAAGAGCGTTTTTAAATTTGCAAGATCAATTTTGAATAATCGATTATGAACCAGCGTTTTGAAATCTGCAAGATCGATTTTGAACGGATGTGTTGAATGGATGTGGTGATAACAGCCTCAGCGTTGAACGGATATGAACCAGCTTTCCAGCGTTGAAAGGGTGTGGCATCAGATTTGATTGATTCCAGCGTTCCAACGTTGAACGATTTGAGCCAGCATTCTGCACTTTGAACCAGCGTACTATGAACCTTGAAAGCGTTGAACCAATTTGAAATGAGATCCTTCATTGCATGGTAGTCACTGGTGCGTTTTAGTTAAAGATTGTTAGGCTCTCTGCTAAATTGAACCTTGGCACTACTATTCGATTTTATAAATTACATTGTGATTGGCTAAAGAAAGCAAGAAAGAGGATCACGATGGAACTGGTTGCCAGCCTCCCAAAGGGCCTCTTTTGTGGGCGAACAACTGTGGATTTTTCAGTACATCTACAATGAATTTTTGCTCCAAACGTACATAATTTTATGTAAAGTTTTATTATTGGAGTAATAAGGGTTTTTGTAATATTTGTAGAGTAATAAGGTGATTTGTTTTTTTTTTGGAGCATTCAGGAGTTTTATTTGTAATTTTTATTTGGAGAGATAAGTGTGGCATTGTAACTCAAAGTAATTTTACTTTGGGGGGGTAATTTTTTTTACCAGATTGGGCAAGAGCACCATTGTAAAAGTAAAATTTTGAAAGTTTCCTTGTAAAAATTTGAGAAATTGACTAGAGCCAAGTGCAAAGCTCAGTCAATTTTCTCCTGTTTTGACGACTATTCGAGGGTCAAGGCCAAGCCCCGATAGTTCGTTTTTTGTGTCGTGTGTTGCTGTTGTGTTGCGCATCTTGTTTTTTTTTGGAGCTTGATTCGTGGTGTGAAGTCTTAACACTACAATGCCTAAGTTGATTAATTTGTTTTCTGATTCCGACAAACTTGAAGGCACAAAATCTTATAAAACTTGGCATCGTCTCATCAAAAGCACTCTCATTTACAACGAATTATGGCAGGGTATATGTGATGGAGATATTAAGTCAAATAAACCCACAGATGTAGCTGCACTAGCAAAATGGGAAGTCAAGAATGCTAAAGCCTTAGCTCTTATTAAATCTTCTGTGAATGATGAAATGTATGTCCATATAGAAAATGCTACAGATGCATGGTCTGCTTTGAAAAATTTTAAATACCTCTTTGATACTCAGCCTGAATCAAAGAAAGTTGATCTACAATTAAAATTGTTGCAACAAAAATTAACTGAAGGAGGTGATGTTCTTGAATATATCTCAAGACTTAAGAATATTAGGCAGGAAATCATTAATGTTGGTTTTCCTGCAATTGATGATAGCTTTATGGTCACAATTGTAATTGTTGGACTTCCTTCTTCCTACATGCATTTTTTGGAAACTCTACAATTAACTGGGAAATTAGAGAAACTAAAGTTTGATGAACTCTGTGAAATGTTGACTCAACATGATAAAACTTTTGGGAAGAACAAAGTTGGTGAATATGTTTTTCTCACAGAGGCCAGCACTAGTAAATCATCAGTAGACAATTATCGAGGCAGAGGCAGAGGGAATCAGAATCAAGCAACATATAATGTAAAAATTAGAAGTCGAATCCAAAGCAGAGGAAACACCTTTAACAGAGGCAACAGTTTTGGAAGAAGTAATTTTCAAGGTAGAGGAAACAACCAAGGAAGAGGAAATTTTCAAGGAAATAATAATCAAGGCAGAGGACAATCTCAACATAGAAGTCAAAGCAGAGGTAGAGGACAATCTTCAGGAAGAGGAAGAGACTTAAGTCAAATTGTGTGTCGAAGATGTAACAAAGTTGGCCATTATGTTGAAGATTGTCGAACATCTCTTAATAAAATTCCCAAGTTTCAGCAGCACCCAGCACAATTTGCAAATGATCAAGATGATGATAACTCAGAATATGTTTTTACTTCCTCACCAGCATCACAACTTTCATACCATCTTAGAAGTGACTATGAAGATGCCTGGATCTTGGATTCAGGGCCAACTTAGCACATGACTTGTCGACATGATTTTTTTTGGATTTTTCAAGATTGCCAACTTAATTCCATTTTTCTTGCTAATGATACAAAACATACTCCTTATGGAAAAGGAGAAGTTAAAGTTTTTCTCCCTGGCATTGGAGAAAAAATGATTTCCAATGTATGGTATGTACCAAGTTTTAAGAAAAATTTTCTCTCTTTAGTCACGATTCGACAAGCAGGACATCAGGTGATTATGGAAGATGGTTTAGTCAAGATTAATTCAGTCAAACAGAACCTGAAAACAGTCATGACAGGTTATGAAGATGGAAAACTGTTACGGATGAAAGGGATAATTATTCCAAGGCATTCTGATTTTGCAGGGGAAATGAGTACAGGCATTTCACCTATAAGACTATGGCATGTAAGATATGGAAATTTAAATTTTGAGAGTCTTTCTCAATTACAGAAACAAGGAATGGTTAAAGGACTTCCCACTTTCAAAAGGGAAAATGCAAAATGTGAAGCTTGCATTTATGGCAAACAAAGTCGAGAAAGTTTTCCAACAATTTCATGGCGTGTAAACAGGCAGCTCCAACTAGTTCACAGTGATGTTTGTGGTCCACTACAAACTTCATTTGGTGGTTGCAAATATTCTTACTATTCATTGATGATTTCAGCAGAATGACTTGGGTTTACTTCTTGAAGAACAAATCAGAAGCATTTGATAAGTTTAAAAATTTTCGCCAACTTGTTGAAAATCAAGTCAAAGAAAAGATAGGTACTCTTAGGATAGATAATGGGGGAGAATTCACTTCAAATGAATTCAAAACTTATTGCAGTGAAAATGGCATAAGACGACATCTTACTAATGTTTACACTCCACATCAAAATGGAGTAGTCGAAAGAATGAATCGCACTTTGTTAGGAATGGCAAGATCCATGTTAACTTTCAAGAGGTTAAGTCCAACATATTGGGTAGAAGCAATTCATACAGCTGTCTACTTAAGAAACAGATCTCCAACTGCTTCTTTATATGGAATCACACCTTATGAAGCTTGGTTTGGTTTGAAACCTCGAGTTAAACATCTTAGAGTTTTTGGATCAGTATGTTATGCCTTAGTTCCGAAAGAAAAACGAACTAAGCTTGACTCAAGAAGTTTAAAATGCACAATGATTGGCTATTCTGATGAGAAGAAAGGGTATCATCTTTTGACCAATGGAAAATTCATTGTGAGCAGGGATGTCATTTTTTATGAAACAGAGAGTAAGAGTGCTGAAGAAATTGAAAATATTCTTCACAAGTTAGAAACTAAGGGAAGTAAATGAAATGGAAAAATGCAAAGTCAACCAACTTCACCAAATTGGTATGAACTTGATTTTCCATCCTCTGAAGATGAGTCATCCAGTCCATCTACATCAATAATGTAATTTTGGACTTTTAGCAGTTCATCCGCATCTCCAAGCAGCAGCAGTTCTTCTGACAGTGATTCTCCAGACTCTTCACCAGAACGACGAACATCAGTTTATAATAATCCTCTTTACAATGATGGAGACTTTACAGAAGCGCAAACAAGTGAGTACCAACTTCCGAAATGGGCAGTTCAACTTTTGAAAGATGTAAAGCCTGATGAACAGAATAAAACAGGCACCAGAAGGGCACATAGAAGTGAAGGCAATTTTTCCTTGATAGCACATGATTTTACTGAACCTTCCACATACAAAGAAGCAGTAAAACATAAAGAATGGCAACAGGCTATGGTTGAAGAATATCAAGCAGTAATTGATAACAACACTTGGAAACTTGTTGATTGTCCATCAAATGTTAAACCCATAGGATACAAATGGGTTTACAGAATTAAGTATAATCAAAAGGGAGAACTTGAAAAGTATAAAGCGCGACTTGTCACAAAAGGTTTTGTGCAGTAGGAAGGAATTGATTATGAGGAAACGTTTGCTCCTACAGCTAAATGGAACACAATCTGATTAACACTTGCATTGGCCACTCAGAAAGGATGGAAAGTTCATCAAATGGATGTGAAAAGTGCTTTTCTCAATGGGGATTTACAGGAGGAAGTGTATATGACCCAACCACCAGGTTTTGAAATTGAAGGACAAGAACATAAAGTCTGCAAATTGATCAAGGCTTTATATGGATTAAAACAAGCTCCCCGAGCTTGGTATGCAAAGATGGATGAATACCTTAAGAAAGTTGGTTTTCAACGAAGTGAATCTGATGATACTTTGTATGTGTGACAACAGGGAAAATATCTGGTAATTCTTGTTATGTATGTAGATGATTTGATCATTACTGGCAACCATGATGATCATATTGCACAGGTGAAAAAGGAGTTTCATGCAGGTTTTAAGATGACAGACTTGGGATTACTTCACTACTATCTTCGAGTTGAAGTCTTCCAAAGTCCACATCATATTTTCATTTCTCAGAGTAAGTATGCAGCAGAGGTTCTTCAGCAATTTGGCATGCAGGATTGCAAGCCCGTTCTCACCCCCATGGAGCAAAACTTGAAACTTTCAAAATTTGAAGGGGGGGAAATGTGGACAGTACAACTTACAAACAGTTGATTGGCAGCTCGATTTATTTGACAAATACTCGTCCTGATCTATCTTATGCAGTCAGTATTCTTTCACGTTTTATGCAGGAACCACAAGACAGCCACTGGAATGCAGCCAAAAGAGTTCTTCGATATATCCAAGGAACAAAATATTTTGGTCTTCGTTACACAAAGACTAAAAATTTTGTACTTGGTGGATATTCCGATGCCGACTTTGCTGGGAGTATTGATGATCGAGCATCAACATCAGGTTATTTAATGAATATGGGGTCAGCAGCAGTATCTTGGAGTTGTAAGAAACAAGCTACAGTGGCCACTTCTTCCGTAGAAGCAGAGTACATTTCAGCATGGGAAGTAGCATGTGAAATTGTTTAGTTGTGCCGAATTTTGCAGGACTTGGGCATTTCTCAGGCAGAAGCTACATCATTATTCATTGACAGCCAGTCAGCCGTCAAACTTGATAAGAACACAATTTTTCATTCAAAGACAAAGCATGTGGATACCAAGTATCATCATATCAGATCTCTCATTGCCAAAGATGACCTCAAGCCAGTTTATTGTCCTTCCGAAGATCAGATCTCCGACATTTTCATGAAACGGCTTGGCAGAATAAAATTTACTAAGTTCAGGGATGAACTTGGTATCTGTTGTAATGTATCTTTGGATCATAGGGGGGAATGTTAGATGATCCAAAAATACAATTTTGTCATAGGTTATAAAATTAGAATAAAATAATTATTAATTTAAGATATTAAATTAATAATTATTATTCTAGAATGTTTAATTATTTAATGGAGACTTTTAAAATTAGCATATTGTTGTAACTAGATATGACTCTCCAAATGTGTCGTATCTTAGGCTCTATTTTAGAATATTTGTTAGCTAGTTGGTTTGAATAGCATTCATTGTAAATGGACACTTGTTATTTAATAAGTGATCCATAATTAGAGGTAGTTAGGACATGGAGCTTATAAATCGTTCATTGCAAGAGTGTTTGGTTGTTCGGGTGTAAACTCTTGCAAAATCAAATTATGTAATTATTTTTACTGATTAATAAAATTACGTGTCTCAGGACACTTTTGCCATTAAGTAGATTCTAATTTTGACTTCTTGATTATGTAACAATCCATTAGTATGAAATATTTTTTATTTGAGTTACATAACCCAGCTTCCACCATAGGAGACTAGAAAATCCACTATGGATTAGTTGTGAATATTAACCTTGTGAGTGTGTGTGTGTGTGTGTGTTTAGACATGACTATTTTATATTTGAAATTTCAATCCAAAAGTTGTTTGTTTTGTTGGAAATTTATGTTTAGGGAAATTTATTGTTTACTAGAGAACATTATTTCTAAAATGTTTATGTTTCTAGGAATATTTTGTATTAGGAAAGTTTTTTTTTTCTTTTTTTTTTGGTTCTCTTTTCTAAAGAAAAAATCTTTTAATTATTTGATTATATAAAATCTTTTAATTATTTGATTATATTTAAATTACCTATTGCTAAATTAATTTATTTTTAATTCTACATGATAAAATGGACGAATTCAAAAAATCACATATGTGTTCCTAGAGCTAACTATGCACATTCCTCGCTCTAGGAATGCTTGTAATTTTTCGGTGCTTTTTTTTGTTTGGTTTTGGCAATTTTCCAAACATGATTTTAGCTTTTAATGGTTTCGTGGCTCATGATGGTTCAACCCATGGTTTTGTAATATTGGTTCAGGAATTGAAGTTGTATCCTAATATAAAGTTAATGGATTTGGCTTTATGGGTGATATGATTTATACATATTATATTGTAAAGTATAATTAAAAACAATATTTAAAATATTCTAGAATTCCCATTTTTGGGTTCTTGGGGAAAGTATTCATGTAAATTTGTGTGCTCAATTTTGTTTTTATTAAGAATTTGTTTTCAACAATTAACTTTACAAGATTAAAAGCGATAGTATATTACAACTAGGGTTATATGTATTAATCACTATGCATTAAATAATAATATTCATATAATAGTTAGGACAATTATTAATGTGTAAGAATAATAAGACATGCCCCCTTTGCCAAAGGCACAAACTATTTTCCATGCATTCTAGAAACTACCTTTATTTATAGTTTTTATCAAATAGGAGCTTTATACTCTTTCTTTTCATGTCCTTTAGTATTTACGTGTGGCCTTCCTTCTTATGTCTTCATTCATACTTAGAGGTAGTGCCCACACGCAACTATTATAAGATGTAGAGAGAACAAAGTTTTGTTGTGAGTTGTTGTTGAACCATAGGGAGCCATATTGCATATCAAACCTAAATTCCAATGATAAATGTCGCCCATAGGGAGTCATAGAGGGAATTGAACATAAATGAGATGGATAAATCTCACCACTGCATATGTTATGCTTGGTAAAATATAATAATCACACTTGACCATGTTAGTGCATTCTATGACTAACATATTATTATGTCATGAGGTAATAACAAATTTCATTCATTATGCATGAGTTGAATCATAAGTATAATCTCCATTGATTATTTAATCATAATTTTTTTTTAAATATCTTGTGAACTCTTAAACTCATTACTATATGAAATTTTAGTTGTACCTCAATGAATTTGTACCAGTCCTCTTACATTGAATGATGTACAACATAGGTTTAGGAAGATACTTCACCCACAAAACCCACCATTAATCACAAAACAAGTAAAGGATGAGCCTCCCTCCCATATTGAAGTTAAAAATGATTATGAATAAAAAGAGGGCTCTACACATAATGAAAATCCTGGAGTAACAACAGTAACAATATTAACCTATCTCTCTACTCACTAAGAATCTCTAACCCGAAATTAGTCAAATTTTGTCCCTGCTTGAGCCCCTATTTCCGTGTGTAATTCCTTAGGAAATAGGCTTCTATTATTTAGCAATTTCCCCCTATTTTCTTGTGCAATTCCTATGTGTTAATCACCTGAACAATACAATAATTATACACTCAATCTAGTATATAATTAATTGTACACTTCCTTGCGAACTCCACCATAGATGGGAAACTCATATTCTTTGCATGCATGAGCTAATTATTAGTTTATTGATCAATTAACTAGATGATCTCTTAGTTGGAATGATGTCCCACTAGTTAATTGACCACCAACTAACTCTACTAACAATTAGAACTAGTTTAACTGATTACAACTGAAATTAACTCAACCTAGGATCCTAAAATATAGGAATCACTACATACAATTGAACTTCATGCATCTAACTTGAATTAAATGACTTAATTGAGTGAAAAGTGCCATGTCACTTCAGTTAGCTACTCCAAGCTGTCTACTGATGTGGATTTTCAAATTTCCTCAATTTGACTAAGGAAAAATCAAATTATGAATTTCTTGCTGCATTTTTAAACACTCACACACAACAAGAAAGGGATTATTAACCACCCCTATCATGCACATGTGGAATGTAATTCATGCAACGCCTCTCACTCTTACTGCTACTACTACAACATCTGCAACTGAGAAGCATTAAAAAACATTGTATCAATCTGTAACTGTCTACTAGGAAAAAAATGTCATTGTTTAATCTCCTACATAGCCTCCAGCTCTATTTTCAACACTCCTACGAACTCCTCAATTTCTGAATGACACTGATCCACCTACTACTAAATTCTTTGGACCTTTGTAGCAAGGTAATGATCCATGAGGAGAATTCCTCAATGGACCCTGCCCAAATTTCTGCAATTCTGGGAATAGGGATTCACATCGCCCCACCTCACACCTGGAGGTACAGTTGCATGCATGGAAAAATATGATCTACTCATACTACTTCTACTACTATATTGTTGCTTCCACACTCTGCTGCAACTACTGCAATAATTAGTCTGATCTCCCCAGATCCTGAAGTACTAGCTTCTATAGGGCTACTCCCTCTGAAACTAGACTCCCTTTGAGTATCGATCTCCCTGTGGGAAATATAATTGCTCCTCAATATACCAATATCAATGATCACAACTACTTTTTGTGTCACTAAACATTGGCTCATTGAACTGCCCACTAGAACCCTTCTAGCTCCATTAAGAAGTATGCACATAGGGTCTTCTAGATCTGCCTTGAACTAGGGATACATAACTATGCCTCCTAAAGCTCCACGACTACTTTCATGTGCACTATACTTGAGGTCTTCAATTTGTTGCATACTGCATACAAACGTAATCAGTGGTCTAGATCTACCCTATCTCTATGACATATCAACTGCTATTGTCACTCTTCGTAGGGCTTTCAGATCTGCCCACATAGAGTCACTCCTTCACTGATCTACGACTTCTACAAGGAGCCCTATTATCTCTAATTTGTCAAACACCAAAATAGTGAACTAGGGCAACAAAACCATCCCACTTGACTGATCTTCACTACTTGAAAAGTCAATCCTTAGGGTATCAAAATACAACCCACTTGTTGTGACAAGTTTGTCACTTGTACAAAACACTTAGCGAAACTAGACAACCACTAACATGAATCCAAGACATATTACATAGGTTGAATACTTATTCTAATGTGAAGCCTGGCTCTGATACCATGTAGAAATTATGGTGTAGAATTCTAACTTCTCATGAAATTATAATCTAAATCACAAGACATATCCCTACTCTAATGATCCGCAGAATTCAATTCACAATTTAGAACATCAATCATATATATAGCTTCAGTTACCATGATTAGATCCACGTTGATGGCTAATATTGTCTTAGACCCGATCTATGTGACTCTCTATAGAAATCTTGACTTTCCTTAATTAATTCCTATTAATTTTTTTTTTTAAGTTAGACAAAACACAAGAATTTATGGAATAATCTCTTTATTAATACATCAGTTCTGCTTACAGACTCAAGTCTTCCTTGCGCACTCAACTGCGGACTCTACTCTAAGCCTCTACGCACTCCGCTGCAAAGCCTTTCCCCTACCCTTCTTCCCTAACTCCTTAGACTTTTCCCATAGACAAACTTCATTACTTTTCTTAGACATCCTAAGACACACTTATTTATACAATCCCATGGTGCGCGGGCCATGGATAGATCTTCAAAAGCTGACTCAACTTACATAACAGAAGGGTAAAACCCTTTATGACACTTTAACTATCTACGCGCTCCGCGACCACAACTTGCGGAGACTTTAAATTTTGTACATCAAAACTTGGGCTTTTTGCCCCAAAACCGACCCTAGGGGACCCTATCCCAACAGTCTATGTGGCAGGGGATAGAACTTAATTTTGTTGCATCTGCAAATAAACTAGATGATAGTGTCTCCAATGTTTATGCTACAATCAATGGATCACTATAGTTGCTTTCTTTGCATATTGAAAGCATAGTAGATAAAAAGAAAAGAGGAGAGTTCACCTCTAGTAGAAAGGGGTCAACAATGGACTATGCTTTACTGCAGGAAATTGTATTTTTTCTTTTATTAAAGATAATATTTTGAAAGCAAGTTTTATATAAAAGGAAAATCAAATATATGACCATCTATGTGAATAATTGCAAACAAAATCAAATAAATTCATAGCTTGTCTTCAACGCGAAGCTTATGTCAACACACCACACCATAGGATACACTGAACAACTAATCTTAAATAATAATAAAATTATTAGTAAGGCTAACTGTTGACTTCAAACTACATAGTCTTGCAAATGTGGGAATATGATTGTAATATATCAAATAACCTTTCAACTGAAGTTACATAAGCATGGTCCAATGCATCATAAAATATGATCGATAAGAGACTAATGTGAGTTTTGGACCATGATCTAAGGCATGAGGTAAATGACTTTCAAAAGGAAATATTGGTTTCTATGTCGAGCTCTAATTTCATCTCAGACTTTAGAAATGTACTCGACCATGAACCTACAATTGTATGTAGCTATAGTGTATCACTTATAAAGTCAAGCTTGTTTTTCACCTTAGAGCTTACATCTTGAATATTATATATGCAATAAATAATCATCTTTTTATTGAACTCAATTATAAATTTAGTCACATTCTTATATAGAATGCCTTTAATCCAAGGTTTCAATGATCAATTTAATTATTTTATTGGTTTTTTAGTGGTTTTAGATTAAAAATACGCGTTGATATAACTCACCAAACTCCTTTAAAGTACCATACATATTTCAAATCACATAATAGTTAAACTTTTATTAATGTTATGTCTGCAAATTTATACACCATATAGCCATGTTCAAATTGCATCATACTAATAAGAAAAAAATAATTTATATAAAATATTAATAAAAGCCAAATCTACTTTACAACTTATTTACTTATTACTAATACAAAGAATTACCATCAATACCATTTTTCTTTTATGTCTTTCCATTTCATATCCTAAATGACATATTAGAAGCTTTACACTTCAACCTGCTTTCTCCCTAATTCATACTCCTCACTCACATGCATGAAGTTTCTCAATAATTCCAATTCCAATTCCAATTCCATTCCACCTCAATCATGTAGGTTACCCACGGGTAAAGGGAAAAAGTCTCATTTCTCCCCAATTTATACTCAAACTCATACTCGTCACTCAGATGCATGGATTTTATCAATAATTCTATTCCACCACAAACATGTAGGTTACGCACGTGTAAAGGGAAAAATACTAAAATAAACTTGCAATTTCACAAATGTGAGACGTGAATTGCAATGAGTTGAAAACGGACCTGATATAAAGTAACAAACTCTGTAACCTATTAAATTATATCTTTTTGTTAAATAATATAAAGTAACAAACTCTTTAATCTATATCTTTTATTAAATGATATAAAGTAAGAAACTCTTTAATCTATGTTATTTCACGGAGCAAATTAGAATTCTAGTTTGAATTCGAATTGGATACGGAAAAAATCGATCTGAAGAAAAAATTCAAGAGTATGCATCATATAGACACTTATTTTTTCAAAATTTTAAAAATTGAAAATAACCATCATTATATTCAAATCCTTAAAGAAACATTATTAAATCTTTTTTAAGCGGAATAGTCATGTTTACTTATCTCCAACAATGACCTCTCTTTTGTAAGATGTTACAACTCTTCTTATTTAGAATGATCAGAAACAAATGAGGGACAAATTACAGAGAACATGTAAAATAAAATCTACCCTGTACTTCAATTAAAGACTATATTAATTAATTTAACTTAAAATTAAGTTGTTCAAATTTTTACTTTCATAATGGCGTTTTTTTATTAAATTTGGGAAAATATAATTTTTATTCAATTTTCCAGCGATAGGGCGAAAATACCATTTTTATTCAGTTTTCCAACTATATTGGGAAAATAATATAGCTGGAAATACAATTCAAATGCCAGCTAGCCGACTCTTGAAGAAAAACCCAAGAGTTACACGGCCGACTCATGAAGAAAAACCCAAGAGTTGGAAATAAAGCTCCGTCCACCCCATTTAAATATGTACATATCACCACTACGATTGAATTGGTGCCGCACTCTCACGATTGAGTTGTATATCACCACTACAGGTTGTGCCAAGGAAGGAGTTGATTACGTTGAAACAGGTTGTGCCAAGGGAGGACTTGATTACGTTGAAACAGAACCAAAAGATCAAAACATCAGTGGTGGGTTCTGAATATTTTTATTTCGATTGAATCGATTTTCTGCCGTGAGACTCGCAGAAATGGCAGTTGTTAAAGTCCAACCCGTAGAACAACACGCAGTTGTTAATGGCAGTGAAGTTATTAATAATGGGCGAGAGAATCATCAAGTTATTAATAATGGCAGTAACAGTAAGGAAGTTATTACTAATGGGGGCAGCGAGAAAGCGAATGAATCAGTACGGCCCAAATCTCTGTATGTGGGGGATCTGGAGCCCAATGTTAGCGACGCCCAGATTCAGGAACTTTTCCAGCAGGTTGGCCCGGTGGTCAGTGTTCGCATCTGTAGAGATGCCATAACCAAGACTTCTCTGGGATATGGCTATGTCAATTACAGCACTGCTGAAGATGCCACAGAGGCTTTACGCTGCCTGAATTTTACACCCCTTAATGGAAAGCCTATTCGGATAATGTACTCACACCGTGACCCCAGTATCCGCAAGTGTGGGTCGGCAAACATATTTATTAAAAATCTTCACAAAGCAGTAGACAATCAAACCCTCTATCACAAATTCTCTGTGTTCGGACCCATTCTTTCTTCCAAAATTGCAACAGATGCATCAGGGCAATCTAAAGGATATGGATTTGTTCATTTTGAGCAAGACGAAGCAGCGCGAGATGCAATTAAATGTATGAATGGTACTTTGATAAATGACAGTCACATTTATGTTGGTCCATTTATGAAAAAGGAAGAGAGAGAACAAACGAAGCTGGCGAAAAAGAAGGATAGAGAACAAATGAAAAAGGAACCAGAGCCAGAGGAACAAACAAATGGAAAAGGCAAGTTTAAAAATGTTTTTGTGAACAATTTATCAGAGTCCATGAATGATGAAGATTTAAGGAAATACTTTGATGAGTATGGAACAATTATCAGTGCGGTCGTGATGAGAGATGCAGTAGGGAAGTCAAAGTGTTTTGGATTTGTCAATTTTGAGAATGTCGATGATGCAGCAAAGTCCGTTGAGAGTTTAAATGGCAAGAAAATTGATGGCAAAGAATGGTACGTCGGAAAAGCACTGAAGAAATCTGAATTGAGACAACAATCTGGAACAAATCTTTATTTAAAACATTTGGATGATAGTATAGATGATAACAAGTTGAGAGAACTGTTTTCTATTTATGGCACAATCACTTCATGCAAGATAATGAGGGATTTTCATGGACATAGTAAAGTTTCCGGGTTTGTCTCATTTTCATCACCTCATCATGCATCCCGAGCTTTGGTAGAAATGAATAAGAAAGTTGTCATGGGCAAGCCTCTTTATGTTGCTTTGGCTCAACAAAAAGACGAGAGAAGAGCAAAGCTACAGTCTCACTTCTCCCAACAAAAAGAGGAGAGAAGAGAAAAGCTACAGTCTCATTTCTCCGAGTTGCCTAATCCAATTGGCATGGAACCAACAGCTTTTGCCCATGTCCCCATGTGCAATCCCGAATGTCCTCTATTATCTCTTTATGTTGCTTCGGCTCAACAAAAAGACGAGAGAGGAGCAAAGCTACAATCTCATTTCTCCCAACAAAAAGAGGAGAGAAGAGAAAAGCTACAGTCTCATTTCTCCGAGTTGCCTAATCCAATTGACATGGAACCAACAGCGAGTACCCATGTCCCCATGTGCAATCCCAAAGGTCCTATATCATATCATCCAATTGGTATAGTACCAGCTCCCAAAGGTCATACATTATCTCATCGAATTGGCATGGTACCAGCTCCTCAACCTCCTATATTATATCATCCAATTAGGATGGGGATGGTACCACCTCCTAAACACCCTATATTATCTCACCCAATTGACATGATACCACCTACTTTTTCTCATGGAAGAAGTTATGGACTAAACCAACCAATGTTTGATGTCCCCATGTCCAATCGTGGAAGTTATGGACATGGCCGACCACCACCTCCATCATAGTTACATTACTACTCTTTAGTGTTTAATTATATTTTGATTGTAATATATATATGTTTGGTCTCATTAATTATGCATTTTAGTCTTAGAAATTGATATTTATACATTATATTAAGTTGGCCCTTGGGTTTATTTCTTTGAGTTAAAATAAAGACTCTTAACAATTAAAGTGAAGATTTTTTAGCAGTGATTTTTTTGTTAAATTTTTTTCTTTAGTCTTGCATTACATGTTTACATGCTTTGGGGATGAGTGGGTTCCAATTTTGACTTCTTGCTTGTGTAACAATTACATGTGTGTTCCTAGAGCTAATCATGCACATTGGTTTTAGCAATTTTCCACACATGATTTTAGTTTTTAATGGTCTACTAGTTCAACTCATGGTTTTTTAGTTTTGGTTCTGGAATTGTCCTTGTATTCTAATATAAGGTTAATGGATTTGGATTTATGAATGTGATGATCTATACATATTATATTGGAATATTGGAATGAACAATATAATTAAAAATCTTCTAGAATTCCCATTTTTGGTTCCTAGGGAAAGTATCCATGTAAATTTGTGTGTTCAAATTTATTTTCATTAAGAATTGGCTTTCAACAAGTAACTTTGCAAAATTAAAACCAATAGTATATTACAACTAAGGATATAATGTAGTAATCACTATGTATTAAATAATAATATTCATATAATAGTTAGGACAATTATTAGTGTAATAATGATATAGGTTGATCTTCTCGTTTAGTATTTACATGAAGCCTTCCTTCTTACATCTTCATTCATACTCGGATGTAGCGTCCACATGCAACTCAGTTGTGAAGAGAAAGAAACACAACATAGCATCATTAACAATAGGTGCAACCAAAATCAACAGTAGCAACCATTCAACCATACTTTTAAAGCACAACCTCTAGGCATAAAATTATTGACAACTTCATCTTGTGTAACCATCAGGATTGGTGA
Organism: Pinus tabuliformis; assembly: GCA_031772625.1. Classification (NCBI taxonomy): domain Eukaryota; kingdom Viridiplantae; phylum Streptophyta; class Pinopsida; order Pinales; family Pinaceae; genus Pinus; species Pinus tabuliformis. Next base: position 270,603,816 of record CM062817.1, on the reverse strand, counting down.
ATGATTTACAATACAAATCCCATCCACATTCTCTTGATACAAAATCGGCATCAACCTACATATGTAGCAATCCTCAATGTAAAGTCCTCATAAGGAAGATTAAAACATAGACACTTCAATGCTTAGACCTTGACTCAACTATGCATGGCATGACACAATACGTTACAGTTACAAGACACTAGTCCTCATGACAATACAATATTATAAATCAAATAACAGAGCAATGTAACAGTCTCCTCCCTTTTTCTCACACAAAATCATGGTCATATACAATAAAATAACCTCATATAAACCAAGGGTTTCCTCCTAAGGGAAAAAAACCCTAGATTAACATAAATTCTACCTTCATACCTTTTGCTTGATGAATGACTATATTGACTACAAAATTATAGTATTTTACAAGGAAATTTTTATCGAATTTTTTGCTTCAAAGGAATTGTCCCTGAACACCATCTAGAGGTGGGGCTCTAAATAATTGTTTCCACCCCCCGTTGGACCCCCCTAGTGGCACTAGTTTGGGGAATACCCCCCCACATGCCCCCCATCGGGGATGAGAACCAAACGAAACTAAAACAATACATTTGAATCAAGAAGGTAAGCAAGCTCCACGCCCAACCAAAGATTGGTTTTCCCAACATTGGGGCTTTTCTGGGGTCATTTGTCAAAAACAGGTGTGTTACTTATGTGATTGGTTTCTTGTGTACTCCACTAAAAGTTTTATTTTATGAATGGTTTTGTTCATGTTTTTATTGAGTAATTCTAGTTGATAAATTAATTTTGACATGTATACGTAATCAGAATAATTAAATAAGTTCGTAACACCTTCTAGGTATCAAAAGTTTGGCATAGAATTAGAGCTATCTGCAATGGAAGTACACCAAGCACTCAAAATCCCAAACTTGGCTTTGCAAATAAAAGACCACTCAAAAGCAATCAAGGAAAATTGATAAACAACAAGAGGAAGTGCAAAGAAACTCTATGGCTATAATTTAGTGGATAGAAAAATCAAGCATAAACAATGATCTACAATGGCTAAAAAACCTAACCCTAAGTCAAGGTGAAGACAAGAAAGTAATGGAAACAAAAGAGATTTCTCTGAATATAATAAGATGAACATATCCGAAACACTAAACTAGACCTCTCAGGTCCAAATTTTCACAACCGCATAGAACCAAATATAAGAATGCCACTAAAAACAAACAAACTCAAGCAAAACCCTACAATGGAAACACCAAAATTAGAGAATAAATAAGATCCAGAATAAATAAGATGTACATTTAAAACAAATATGAACAAATGTAATCATAGGGAGCACAGATCTAAAAGATGACAACAAGATCTGAGGGAAAATCCCTCGAAAAACAAAGCAAAACAACTTGAAAAGAAGCCCTTAAATAAGAAAGAAACTTGATCTAAATCAAAGAAATAGTTCTCAATAAGATCTGAGATAGATCTTAACTGAAAAACATAGAGGCAACACAAACATAAAAACTCAAAACAAGTCCTAAGAGAACAACCCTACAAAAATCAAATTATAGGTACGAATGTTGACTAAATAGTGGCTAAACAAAGTCTTAGATGTATATTAATAATAGTTAATAAGCATCCCTAAGGCCAAACACTCTGTAATTAGCTTTGAATCAACATCTATCTAGCAATATGACTTTGAAACACAAAATCAAATGAAACCTAACCAGGTTTCAAGCAAAGGGGAGTAAATCAAACCCAAATGTGCTTGCACAACAAAAAAGAACATGAAGGAAGCAAACAAAAAAAATATATATTTAGGATAATAAGAGATGTCAATAATACTAGGGTAGACTCCCCAAGATAGTAAACAATTTTTTTCTGAATGAAATCGCCTAATCACAAGGATTTATTGCTCTATAATACTTTCCTCAGGCTCTATAAGTGGAGAGAGAGGGACCAAATATCTCGATGTGCAAACGTCGTTTTTGAGTGCAAAACTTGAGGAAAGATTTGCACCTCTAGAGATTTGATCCCTCTCGGTGCTTGATAGATCCAGAGTTAAGATGGATTTAGGTTGGGTTTAATCATGTGCGATCAAGGAAAATATATTGAACATGTTGTCATTGACTGCATTGCGGGTTTTAAATGGTCAAAGTTTCCCAAGAGCAATGAAGTTTGGAGCCCTTCCCCAGTCCACAAAAGATATTAGAGCTGAATCATACCCTCCCCATTGGGTAGTAATCGGAAAGAGATTTCCGGTTGTATATGGAGGTCCAAAAATGGACTCCTGGAGCATGAAATCAATGCACACTGTTAATCCAATCACTTTAAAATTAATGTGCCATCATACATCCAATTACATCAAATCAGAAATCAACATCTACACTTAAATAAATGCATCTAATGCCAGAAATCAAATAATATTATAAAATAACATCTACACGGAAATCAATGCATCTAATGCAAGTAATCAAATAGGATTATAAATCAACATCTACACTCAAATCAATGCCTCTAGTGCAAGTAAATAGGATTAGAAACCAACATTTAAACTGAAATCAATGCATCTAGTGCATGCAATCAAATAGCTTTAGAAATCACCATCTACATTGAAATCAATGCATTTAGTGCAAGCAATCAAATAGGATTAGAAATCATCTACATTGAAATAAATGCATCTAGTGGAACAAATCAAATATAATTAGAAATCAACATCTAAATTGAAATTGATGTATCTAGTGCAAGCAATCAAATAGGATTATAAATCACCATATACACTGAAACAAATACATTTAGTGCAATAAATCAAATGGCATTAGAAATTATCAACATTGAAATCAATGCATCTAGTGAAAGCAGTCAAATATCATTAGAAATTGACATCTACACTAAAATCAATGCATCTAGTGCGAGAAATATTCTTCCCTCTCCATCCCCCATCCATATATATATATATATATATATATATATATATATATATATATATCCCTCCATATTTCCTTATTTATCTTTCTATCTCACCCCCCCAAACACACACTCTCTCTCTGCTTATCTATCAATCTCTCTATCCCTCCCTCCCTCTCTCCATCTCTCTCTTCTTCCCTCTCTTCACCTTCCATATATATCTATATCTCCCTTTGTATCTCTATATCACCCCTACAACATACACTCTCTTTCTCCAATCTATCTATATACCTGTCACTCCCTCCTCCTACTCTCTCTCTCTCTCTCTCTCTCTCTCTCTCTCTCTCTCTTTAGATAACTAACGAATCTTTCCTTGCTCTTGTTTGCCTCTCCTAGGATAGTACTATTACTTTCCTCCTAGAAAATCACACTTGTCAACCCTCTAATGAAAGTACCCATTTTCACACTATAATTGGTGTTTCATAGTCTAAACTTACTTGTTGATTTCAAAGGATATGTGTGTGATCTCTTATTTTATTCATTGCAGCCAACGCAAAATATATAATTATGGTGGTTAGAACGATACTATATATGGGGCTCCTACTCCAAACAATTTGAGGTCTAATTGGGACTTTACATCGGGGAGACCCCCTATATGTTGTTGGTATCCAACATTGTCATCATGATCTAAGACTATAATCTCATTCCAAGCTCAGTATTGATGAAATTGGAGAGCAAGGAAACTTGATCAGTGTACCAAAAGTGACTAGGAATAGTTTTTCATGTTGCTATACACATCCTTTCCCTTTCATGCACATGACTGATAAAATAATACATTCTCAATTGGGTACTTATAAATTCAAGGGAGTTTCTTCACTCTCTAGTTTGTGGCATCAAAATCAAATTGCTAATATTTGTATCTTTTGCATCATTTTTCTCATTTAACACTCACTATCTTATTGCAGGTTGGTAAACTCTTCATATTTTCTTGTGCTTGGGCCTTATATTTTTTAGTACCTCCCTCCTTTCTCTTGGTATAATCCTTCCCACATATTTTCTTCAATCTCTTTCTGGTCTAATCTAAATCACCATACCCTCCTCTCCCCCATTCTTAGGGCTCTTTATGCTCCCTTTGTGCTTCCACACATTCAATCTTCTATCTTCTCCATCACATTTCATGATCCTTTAGTGGGGGATTTTTGATGTGGGTTGATTCTTTGGGTTAATTTATCCTTTATAGGAACACACCTTCAATTTCCCCTCGCCCTTCTCATTGAGATAGCGAGTGGCACTAATTGGTTGTCCCTTTTTCCATGTTTCCCCTCCTCGTTATGCAAGAGAGAGATACATGACACTCTTCCTGATTATTTGAAACCGTTCCTCAAATTTCCATTTGTTTTTGTGGCCTTTCCTATTCTATGATCCGTCGTCCATGCCTCATCAGTGAGCTCAAGTTCATAGGGGCATCGTCTATTACCAAGAGTGCATTCATAGGGAAAGTACATGTATGCATCATTGTATGGAGGAGGCTTCCAAAATCAATTCACATATCAATACTGGGGATATATCGAAGTGTATTTAGTGCCATTAGGAGAGTAGTTGTAGTGTTCCTATTTGCACCTACTACCGCTCCATGCTTCCCAAGTTAAAAATCTATGATCGACGCATTTTCTTTGAGGTTACATGTCGTTGTGAAAGTATTCCATAGATGTGTTCCCTCATGATAATTACCCAAAGGACACATAATAAGGTGATAACTCTATTCCTAAGTGAGCATTAGCCTCTCAACAAAGGGGAACAAAGATGAGTTAATAGGGTCTCCTATATTATAGTGTTTTCCCACCAAGAAAAGCTAGATACTTGAAGGGAAGGTGAATCTCGAGACCTTTGAAAATAAAATAAGATTTTTCTTGAACACAATGAGGGTGTGTGCAATCTAATGACAATATCTCATGACATGTTAGTGGTAATGCAATCCTGGAAAAATAAAAATATGTTAACTTGGATGGATGATTGAAGATACTTCCATAATGAATTTGAATATAGTGCAAAAAATGAAATGTGGGAAAATGAATTATATATATATTGTAAAGTAACCTATATATGTATCTTTATTTCATGGATAAATAATGTAGCTATCATATAGAAAACTAACGTTAAAAATAGAGATATAGATGGGTTTTCTTAAAAAATGAGTGTTTCATGTATTTTTAGCCCAAACAACCAAGTTTTTCATTTTAAACCTATATATGAAGAAAATGACTTGTCATGCATGTAAGCTTCCCATGTGAAAATTTTTGAATTTGAAAAAGAATATGTGTATTCCTATAGTTAGGAGTGCATGCAACTATGTAGATCTAGGAAGTCCCTAGGAAGTCTTGCAAAGGGGAAATGGAGGAAGGGTTGAGGTTGGGGGAAGGAGTGGAGTGATAAAGAGAGAGGAAGACGAGGATAGGGGTGGGGGGAAGAGGGAGGGATAGAGGGAATGAGTGAGAGAGACAAAGAAACAATGATGGGTGGGGAAGGGTGAGAGAGGGAGATAAGGAGAGTGAGTGAGTGAAAAGTTGTGAGAGAGATAGGCGAGAAGAGTGAGAGAAAGGGTGGCTTTAATGGGGTAGAAAAAGAGAGGACAAGTAGGAGAGAGATAAAGAGATTTTTGGGAGACAATGGAGGCGAGAGAGAGGGAGAGAGAAATATTTGTGGAAGAGGAAGAGGGAGGAAGGAAGCTTCAGAAATGAGGAAGAATAAATTACCATTATAATAATTAAATAATAAAGGTTTTAAGGAGGAGGAGACATGAAGTTATTGCATTATCACAATATATGCATGTAAGTCATGAATATAGAGAAAAGTAACTACATACACATCTTAGATCCATCCAAATTCCATCATTCCCAAAATCGTTAGAGCGATGTTGAAAAACATTGTTGTCTTCGCTGATGAGCCATGATCTGTCTATGGTTTTTTGGATAAATTGGGCACAACAAAGGACAACAGACTTAAACATTCATTAGGAACAATAACGAGTCATTTATAGATTAAGTGATAACTAAAAAACATTAAAAACAACACACATAACTTGAAATGGAATATAAAATAACAAACACACCACTTACCTATCTACTTACCTATGGTGGTTTACGTAGGCCATTATGATCACTTTTGATAGTAATTGTCTCCATTAATTTCTCATTCTTAAAATTAGGTAGGAGGGTGAAAGCGTGGAGATGAGTTACACTTTTGGCAGGAGAGGGAGCGTTTGGGTGGAAAAAATGATGGCTCGATTGAGCCATTTAAGTGCTTGATCGAGACTTTTTTAAAGGCTCAATCGAGCTCCTCAAGCGCTTAAAAAGTATCTCGACTAAGCATTAAAACTAACTCTCTATCGATCTCATGTGTAACCCCTAGGTTAGGAGCTTAATCGAGCCATAAAGCTGGAATTTAAAATTTATGTAAATATCAATAATGATATGTAAACTTTAAAATTATAAGTATTTGATAGTGTTGACATGGAAAATGTTCGCTATACCAACAAGGGGAACTAACAAGATCGCAAGCCCCAATTAGACCTACTTTCGTTTGGAATGGCTAGTTCCAACGGGTTTTAAGGGACCCCGTAAACTGTTAAATACGTAGATAGATTGCTTCTGGGAGGAAGACTTCAATTAAATCAACAAAATAAAATAGCTAACCTCTGTGTATTAAATCCTATCTACACTACTTTTAACTACTCTAATCTAGTTCTAGCTACCCTAATCTATCCTGCAGGAGCATGATGAAAGAGAGGTTAAACATCATATATGAATCCCAAGTCTAAATGAATCAATTACTGGTTCACATAAGAACAAGGTTGCATCAATTCTAAATTGCAATCCAATCACTCATATAGGACTGCTCATGAATTAACTATGATGAAGAATCACATTCAAACATCCAAAGCTAATCATAAATTGTAAGTCATCAATGGGCACAAACAAAAATCACATTCATATTTATGCTCACAACAACATCTTGATTCTTAACATATAAAGAAGAGGAAAATCAATATGATAAAAGGCTTCTTCTCTGACCCAAACAATCTTCCTTGCTCACAATAAAAAAAAAGTTGTTCTGCCAAACGAAAAAGCCCTTCTCTCATCTACGGAGGTAATATTTATGCCTACAGGAACTAACCCCCCTATCTCCCCTGACTTTTCCACTCTCCTCTCTTTTCACTACATGGATCAAAAAAATACAAAGGAGAACAATTGATGAGATTGTTGACACGTCGAAGCCACCTTTGCTGGAGTGTCCTTCCTAGGGAAATGAACGGGTGTCGATGAAAAAGAGAATGACTGCGTATCATTTCGTTGCACTTGTGTGGAGTGGCTATTATTCCCTGTCATTTCTTGGAGGAAACTAAAGATGTCGTGCCCATCATCCCACATCTGGCATGCTTTGAGGTGTTTCTAGTGGGAGTGACATCTTGATGGATCAGCGTTGTGCTTCCCTTTTGACACAAAACATGCCTTCATTATGCATTATGGTGGTTCATACCCCTTTCTGTAGGTTTCGTTTTTGTAGTATCGACACTAGGGGTGCAGAGGTGTCATCTAGACATACAACACCTTTATCTGCTACTGGATGCACTCGAACTCACTTGCAGAAATAATTCATATTAGCCTTATGATTATGAACAAATGATAAAAGCACCCAAGAACATCTCTCGCCATCATTGAAAAATGATAAGGCGTAATGAAATTAAAAGAGCGAGTGTGAAAGAAACAGCCCTTGGCTCAGCTGAAGTTGTGTTGAGACGAGTCATAATTGCACATCCCAACGGGACATCATATGCAACACTGCCCCTATCGGATTTCTTTTGAAAACCCAGACTATGAAATCTTACCGAAAACATAGGAATACACATAAAAGACTGCATTTGATAACAAGGCTGGATTTGAAAATTAATACGCTTGGACGCATAGTTATCGACGAGCTTGATTCATCGCTTCGGGCCTTAGGCATAAGCACTAGACTCCACCGATAGCGGTTTAGTGATGGGGAAGGCAGACTTGATAACATATATATTCTGCTTGATAAGATCGGTGAGTCCACCAAATCACATATCGCAATGTGTGCAGGCCCAGGACTCCGCTGATTGCGATATGCGACTCGGCCAGACCCAATATATCTATATATCTATATATATATATATATATATATATATATATATATATATATATATATATATATATATCTGTTGTATTTAATAACGCGATGGGTCCGCCATATCACATTGTGTTTTATAAATGATCCCGGGCTCCGCCGATATGCGATATGTGATGGGGCTTCGAACCCGAAATGAATGTGTTATGTTTAATGGGATCGGCAGGTCCACCATATCACCGCACACTTTATGTTCAAGCCTTGGGACCCCGCCGATTGCGATATGAGAAATGCTCCGGACCCGAAAATATATGTATTCCGGTCAATAAAGCCGTCAGGTCCAGTGTATTATGGTAAGCATTATGTGTTTAATTTGCATGCGATAAGCGAAAAGGGGAAATTGGGCATGGTTTCGAGGTATTTTCATTATAACGAGTTATAATGGGAATAAAGATGTGATGGGAGGTTTTGAGGGTTGGAAAAGTCCTGATGAGGATATGAATGAAGGGCTAAGAAAGGATTATAGATGAATCATGCAGCAGGGATTTATAAAGGGGGCCTTAACCATTTAAAAATTGAATATTTGACTTGGCCAAGAGTCAAAATCCCTAGGATAAAACAGAACATTCGAAGGGGTGCAAGATCAACTTCTAGGGGACCCATTCAAAATTGCTTATCAGATAAAATTTTAATAGGGTGGTGGTTGTGGTCACAATAAATGGCGAACCGCTGGGAGAACCAATTATCTCTATTTCCAAATGAACCTTAGATTAATAGAACATCAAGGCATTAAAGATAAACTTGAAATGCAAACTGCATAGATGGACAGGCATTGATTCCACTTCAACATTAGTTGCTTTAGGTGGGTTAAAGACAAATAGCTTCTACTTACTAATAAGGCTTTGACAGGCATTCTCCAATGGTCATATTATGGGGTTTATTAACCTTCCTTTAACTGTTTTCTACTTTCAAGATCCTTTCGAGGCTTTCACTAGCCTGTCAATACCTATTCAGGTGTGTACCTCAGCTCTTCATTGCCCATCAAACTCGATGAAGATATGTTTATCTGCAATTTATATAGAAATTTTAGTGCTATACTTTCATATGATTGAATGGGGCATAGTCATGGATCATGCCATATTTTTAAATTGCTGAAGCAAGGTTGGGGCTTGCTGTGTCAACCGGTACTCTAAGCCCAGTAACAATCCTTACTCCAACCAGCTTCCCAATTAACTTGTCCTTCCAGATTGGCACAAGGACTCAAAATTTCATTTTATTTTAAATAAGTCCTTCCAGTTTCAGGCACAAGGACTATAGCACAATTGGATATGCCACAGGATATATGATAGTGGGCTTATCCCATGAAAGGAGGTTTACTTGTATATGGCAGGCATTGGAAAACTTAGTGTAGTGGACGAAACCAATGGAGAATGATTGCAAACCTTATGGAAAAGAATAGGCTAGGTCTGAGTGGGATTTATTTAAAAATGCAGCGTTCCTCCATGCCAGTCCAGTTGTAGTTACACATTTTTGTTTTATAAAGATGCCCCTACATGCTCCAGATATCCAAGTTATCAACAGATCTCACCTAGTTCCCAAAGGATGCCACTGAGTGACTTCGGTTTTGAATTCCATTGCTGATTTTTTTTTAAGTTTTCATGGGCTCATTGAAAATTTGTTTGATTTGCAAGGTAACGATGGATTTAGGATCAGTAGATCCATCAGCAAGTTAATGAGGGATGAAAAAGCCGAAGGTAGTGAATGAAGGCAATCTGAAGAGGTTTGAGAAGGTGAAAACAAGGCTGGAAGACAGAAATCAGATGGTTGCAAAAGACTAAAATTGCAAATATCAGAGAAATAAACTTTGCACAAAATGGGAATGGACAGGATGAAAATGCAACTAAGCTAATAACAAAATAAAAGGAGTCCTAACCTACTCAAGAGGTAACCACCCTACATGGCTACTAGAAGTATATTTTCAGGTGTTCGCAATTAACAGGGAGTTTTTCAGTTTCTCCCTATAAAATTTTCAGTCTATAAGTTCCCTGAACAATTTTTTCTTTAATTTGGAAAGGGCCCAACCATAAGTGTTGAAACTTCGTGTGTTCACCTTTCGGCTTACTCAGCTTGCCCCAGTTTAGGATTAGCTCTCTGTTTCCTTAGGGATAATAGTCTAATGCATGCCTTATGTGGATTAGTTTATTGATAGCAAATCCAGTCGATTTTAGAGATGAAAGGGAAGAAGCATTATCAAATAGGAGAGCGTAAAGGATGTCGAACCTGTTGATAATAGATTTCTCCATAAAAGATATTACCTCGTCCTCATTAACCTTCTGAAGTGAGATGGCTTTGGTCCATCTGGTGAGGTGGTCGGTTACTGTGAGTATATACTTGCGCTCCTTTTCACCAATGAATGTATTTGTGAATGCCTTTTTATAATGCAGGAATTCGTGGATTTGATTATCACCTTCGAACACCTACCAATTTGAGATGTTATCAGGTACGGATGGTCTGAAAATTAATTCAACATAAAATATATTCTTGTTCAATGTAAGATTAGGCAAAATTTTTGCAGCCATACCAACCACCCGATTGACATCTTGGTTTTGCCCTCGATGTATGTATGAAATATTAAAAGCATCAAAACTATCAATTAAGCTCCATATCTCATGTTGGTACCTTACATGTGTGGAAAATTGTAGCGCATCCTTTTCCTTACCTGGTCCACAATTATCCATGAGTCACCAAAAACTTTAAGATTTTTTACTTTCATATCAATGGCCCTTTTGAGGCCTTGCAGCACAGCTTCTTATTCTGTCGTGTTTTTGGTGCACGTGAACTCCAACCGGCTGGCCATCAAATGTTGGTTCCCTTGCAAGTCAATGAGAATTTTTCCAGTGCCTGCCTCCAAGGCAGTTAGAGCCATCAAAATAGAGCGTCCAAAAAATAGAATCTAATGTTATATTCAATGAACTGCACCTTATGAAAATAGTCCTACCATCTACTATAATACAAGATGATTCATCAGTTGGATCACGGGGGACTCTCTTTCTTTGGATAGTTTGCGACTGGTGTACTCTTGGAATCGCCACTAGATTTACCCTTCTCAATAAGGACCTTGGGAGTGGATGCTTTCAAAGGGCGAGTATCTTTCTTTGTCTGGTCTATAGGCTTCATGGTGCCTGCAATTGGCCCTTTGCTTCATGTGTGGATTTCATTAGTGTTTATTTCTGTCGTGCTACCTCCTTCATCGTCATCATTCTCATTAGTGTAGAAATCCCACAGTACATTGATTTGAGATTCTTCATCCGAGGGTTCTTCTACCTAGTACTCTTCCTCATATTCTTGTTCTAGTTCGAGCTCCACTATAGGTTCTTCTTTGTTAAGGAGTGATCCAATAAGAGCCAGCTCTTCCGTGTTTAAAGTCCCTTCATTGGGTGGAGCAGGCAGTGCAAGTGGACCATGAATACCCTCTGTCTTCTTACGATAGAAAAGTTTGAAGGGTCTTCTGTTGTTATTCTCTCCTCCACTCCTACTCGTACTCTCTCCAGGATTCCTTTTCATATCGACAACTGCATTTGTCAGCTTCTTAATGATCCAATCCAAACCTTCTACATCTGTGGTATCCTTTTCCTTGGTTTCAGCCCCTTTGTTATCACTCCCATTACTCTTCTTGGATACTTGAGAGGCTTTCTTTTCTCCGATTGTAGGGTGGCATGCTATGAGACTAAGCATTTCATTCTCAACTTTTATTGCTTCACTGATAGCACCTTGTAAGGTCTGTGCGTTACTCCTTTTGACCCACATTGCAGTAGGGACAGGGAGAGCAGCAATGTAGAATTCCATAAGCACCTCTTCTGTAGGTCTGGCGATGGTCGCGATTATGTTGAACAAGGTGTTGAACCGGATATTAAAATCCTTAACCTTTTCTTTGGTTTCCATTTTCAAACAGGACGGTTCTAGGACTAAGGCATCAGGGATAGTTAAAGTACCACGTGGAAGCTGCACCAGTCAGGGTAAAAGGAAATAGGTGATAGACTATATCTTCATCAGCTACCCCCAACATGTGCACGACCAGGAAGAATGAATTAATATGGTTTTTAGTGGTGTCTCCCCGCTCAGGGTTGAATTTAGGCAGTACCTTTTCTGCATTCTTGGGTAAGGGATGTTGCTACCCACGTATCGCCACAGCATCCTGAGCGAGCCAAGGTGGCAGTGCTCCCAGAGGAGGTGGGAGTTTGTTTCCACCCGGTGGAGGAATATTAGCCATATCGAGGATAGGGATGTTCTGGTTGAGGCCTTCTTCATTAGCATTTTCCAAATCAGGCCAGGGATTTCCTTTAGACGAGGAATCCTCAGGAATTCTTCCCAAGGAGAGTTGATACTCTGCAAAGAATCAAGCACAATATCTTCAAGAGAAGGGGCTGCAAAAGTTTCTTCATTTATGTGATAGACCCTTGGCTTTCTTTTTGCTATCAGAGGTAATGACTGAAAGATAAGGATATGTGATAGGGAATGAGAATAAGCCCAAGTAAGTCTTTTGACTGGTTGTTCCTGAGTGACAGGATACTCCCACAGTGTCTCTTCTTCGAAATGAGGCTTTTCCGAATGAGAGGAGGGGTCTTTTCGACCTTCAAAATCCATGTATTAATCTTCTTGAATCCATGCGTGGCACTTATAGATGAAATCTTGAAAAGCTGTGGACGGTGCGGTTCAAGCCCTCCTTCTAGCGCCAATTTGTTGACATGGCAAATTTTCGCTATACCAACAAGGGGAACTAACCCGATCGCCATCTTCTTTCACCACCAAAATCGATCTCGCAGATCTCTGACTAAACAGGGTCTACTACAGGCCCGAGCAAAACCCCTCAGCAACAAAGGCATCCCCATGTCATTGTGCGCAAACATGCAATCCCACCCATTCAACACGCTCACCAAGGCAAAGACAAGAAGCAAGTATAACTGGAGCTCAACGTGTACCTCAACAAGTTGATGAGCACGACCATCAACACATCCTTGGAGAGAAGTGTAGACCCTATGCATCAACATGTTTCTAGTCTGATGGCACTAGGATGACCATGCGCATGCTATCAAAAGATTTAGACAAAGGATCCATATCAGTGCACTTAGATGAAATGAAGGCAAGAGTTCACTCTAGCAAGATGTCACCATTGAGCGCACGAACACCATCACGGACAACCAAGCTTGGCATCAACTCATCACCTTCGACCATCATAAGCATGTCAAAGAGTTGGTCTCACCACAACGTTCTGAGTGTCAAGGATATCTTTCATGGCTTGCTCAAGCCATTTTGCCTCACATGGGCACATGTGCATTGTAATGTAACATCTTGTCAAGTGGAAGTTCAACTGTCAATAGTTGAATGTAATAGTCATAGAGTATTTGAAGGGTCATGAGGGTAGATGAACGGTCTCAAAGGGGAATGTCAAGGGTCACCCCACCCTTTGCTATAAATAGCACCACATAACTCATTGTATAGTCTTTTGGTCAGCCAAGATTTGATAGGAATATCTTAGAGAAAGCTTGGACAGTATTGTACCTTGGCTTCTCCACTACACAGAGCTAGTATATCTCTTTGGAGGAGTAGACGGTTGTGGCTGTAATGTTCCACTATTGGAACTAGTAGATGTACATGGATGTATTGTATGACTGGAACTTACACTTCTTAATATAACAAAGCCAACACGTTTTCATGCATATGTTGTTATTGTAGTTGGACTATTTTGGTTGCTGTAGCAATGTATATTATTTAACTTACACATTTGTGTATGAACTATTTTGTATGCAATTGTATGAATCTTGTTGTCGATGTGTTGTTGGTTTAAACATCACTTTGGATTGCTTGCTATCTTTCTTTCTAGCTGGTGATGCATCTTTGCTCGTGTGTTCCCTTCCAAGCCAAGTACTATTACAGGTTTCCAAGGGGCACACTCACCTCACCCTCAGTTTGTTAGAACCTCTCATGCACCTTCCTTGACTTACTGCAGCTGTCACACCCTTGCTACCAATAGGGACATCTTACTTGCCTCTATGCGAAACTATGGTTGAGGCATTACCATATGACCCACTCCTAGGACTCCTACACCAAACAGTCTGAGGTCTAATTGGGACTTCGTACCACAGAGATCCTCTGACATGTTGGTGGGTCCAGCACTGTCAACAATTCTAGTGCTAGAAGAAGGGCCAGATGACAAGCTGAGCCCTCATCATCTATTTTTGAATCTTCGCACATCTATCATGGAGTTTGTTATAGTTCGCCCTCAGAAATTTCTATCCAACGGACATATCTTTCACATCGAGAGGGAGTTATGGGATCACTTGTCACAACTCATGCATGATAGTCAAGGCGAAGTGGCCTAGCCTGAGCACTTAGATGACTTCCATGCGCTCATGCATGGCATGGAAGATTTTAATGAAACAGAGGTCTGTACACTGCTTGCACACACACTTCACAAGCACCCATCACAATGGTGTGGCACACTACCTCATAACCCTGTGCACTCAATCAAGAAGTTCATCGATATAATCGAATATGTTTTCCACCATTTTGATCCTGAAGTGCTTGATAAAAATTGCTAAAACAATGGAAGGCCCTGCACAAATCATCTATGGAGTTTTCAGAGCATTTTCGTCTATTCATGTTTGAAACCCCGAAAGGTCAGATGAAATTTCAGCATCTCATGCACATATTCGAATACTTCTTTACCAAATCTGTCAATCCCAAGAAGAATTTCAAGCTTAAATCCCGCTCAGCATACTTCAGTGATGGAGCTGCACAATCATAGATGGACATGGTCGCTGTCACAAGTGACTGTCAACTGTCCCCTCATCAAACAACTCCACTATTGCAAAGTGATGTGCTAGAGCATGCACACACATCTATTCAACCTTCACATCCTCCCGACATCGCTCCTTCTGATTTTTACGTAGACTTGGTTGTGAATCCCATACCATGTCACACATATTTTGTACCTCAACCTTCATCTTCAAACTGCGATAATCCTCTGGATGACACTATCTTGTGTTCTTTCATTCTAGACTCTACACTTATCCAAAATGGATCTTAAACCCTCTAAACCTCTAAGTCTTCAAATATCGGAAAAACCTGTCCAAGAAGAAAACACTAAAGAATTGGCGAAAACATGGTAAAGTGAGGGTTGAAGTATCGTTGAATCAGAGTTGATGGATCAGACAGATCAATGGTCCAAATCAAATCGGTGGAACGCATTGGAGGGTCTGGCAATATCGCAATCAGCGGAGTGTATTGGAGGTAGCCCTGTGGAAGTTGAGATCCTGATCTAGCAACACAACGTGGACTATTGATCGAGCGTGCAAATCAATGGCCGAGATTACATTATCGCATCGTGAGATTTCCAAAGGGAGGACTTACCAAAGGCCTGAAGACCATGTGATATGCGATTGCGATATATCACATCACAATATCGCATCGCAACAATATAAAGGGGAGAATACCCATAGCCAATGCGACTTGCGATTGCGATCAAGGTGGACCCAAAGAGGTTTATAAATGCAGCTCTATAAATCTTAAGTTCTGATATAAAAGTGTTTATGAGGATTTTTCTGTGTATTAGTGCAATTTCGTTATAAAACCGAAATACAAAAGGAAATTGCACGAAGCGATAAAGCTGGACCCAAAAGATTTATAGATGTGACTTTATGTTATTTGAGTTTCGTGGTAAGTGGGATTTTGAGTGGGCTTTAGGCGGTAAGTGGTATTGGATGGGCTCTACCTGATTCCATACACTGGTCGATACATAGCCCACTATAGGAGAGAGAAAACCGCCTTTTCAGGAGGGTAATCTTTGTGCAAGTGGGCTGCCCAAAATGGTTGTCAACCATTGGATTGGAAGGTCGCAGATCAACGGTACAGAATGCACGAGCAGGTTGGATGATCGGGATGGATACAAACCGTCCACTTGAAAGCAGATCAACGGTGGGCTTGTGAGAGCGATATAACACATACCTGATAGGATTATAGGTTGGATTCAATATATTTTGAGTTCTAGCTTTGGTCTGTTGGTTAGATTTTCCATTGCTTTTAGTGTATTTCCTTTTTTTAACGAGAAACATATTCTCATGGATTTCACCCACACCAGTGGTCCTTTCCATTACAAACAGGTGGCCACCATTCCTTAAGCGGTTTACAATGATTGTTTAACACTCAACAGGGAGATGAACAGACAGCGACCGGGAGTCAAAAAGCTCGAGAAATGAATGCAAACTGACAGCGTCGATAGGCTTGAAAGCCATTCAATGGTAGAGACAGGGGGAGGTAGTTTCTCAAAGATAGACAGTTAGAGAAAACACAACTATGAAAAATGGATCAGAGGCACTAAGAGGGAGAGTCTGTGTACTCTTTAAACTTGAGGTTTTCGAGTGAAATCCCTATTGTTGTTTTATAGCTCTGCTTGAGCTCACACTTGTAATATTCTACTCTTAAATACTTAATATAAAGGTCAATAGTGAAAGTTGGACCAAGAGACATAGCTAGGAAGTCTAGTGAACTCCTTGATTAATTGTTGTGTTGATGTCTATGACTATTATGTTTTCTAATTGCTCATTGTCTATATTATTCATAATCTTTTCAATCCGTTGCACTAAGTAATATAGGAATTCCTGCACATGAGTCTGTAATACCTTAATATTGATTTAAGATCTCATTTTCAGATCAAGTGGTATCAGAGCATTTGGTTTTTTAAGGTTAGACAAGCTTGTGTTGGATTTTGAATGCTAACCAGATTAAAGCTCAGATAAGGAGAAGGAGAACTTGTTGAGGCGAACCTAGATATTGGAAGAGTCTATTCTCAAAGGAGAATGGCAGAAGAAAACATTGGGATTAGAATCTAAATTTATTGAAGGTTTTAAGGCACTCCAAGCCATTGTGGAAGAGATGTATCTGGAATTTAAGAAGGGTCGAGGTGAAATCCCCTCAACACCTAAACCAGACAAAGGAGCAGAGGAACCTTTTCTAGTTGCCCATCTAGAAGGCAAAGGAAAAGGAGAAATGCCTTCTCCACCAACTCCTCCATCATTGCCTTCATCATCCTCATCATCTTCTTCGCATAAAACTAGCCTTGATAAGAAAAAGAAGTAAACTTCTTTGATTAAATTAGATGTGAAGCTTTATTTGCCAATCTATGATGTAGAACTCAATGCGGAAAAGCTAGATAATTGGATAAGAAAAATTGATGTATATTGCAAGGTACAAAAAATTGATTCAGAAAAGAAGAAGATTCAGCTGGCTAGCCTTCGACTTGTAGGAACTACACTAGTATGCTGGGAAGGCAATACACAAGTTGATCTGCAAAAACATGGCAAAATCATTTCTACCTGGAATGAATTTGTTTCTGCTATCAAAAAGCAATTCTATCCTTTAGTTTACATGCATTAGGCAATGATGAGTTGGCAAACTCTTCGCTAGTTGAAGGGTCAGAGTGTACAGAGTTATACTCAAGAATTCAGAAAGAGAGATCTAACTCTAGGAATATCATTAGACTCACATGAGACTTTATTGAAGTATATAGGTGGTCTTCATAGCTATTTAAATCATACTATTCTCATGTTTAATCCCACTAGCTTAGATGATGTATCAGTTCAAGCCACACATATAGAAGCTAGAGGTAAGAATGTAAACCTAGAGGTTGGGGGATCATCTAAGTATTTTGTAAGCAAGAGTAAGGAAAAGAAGAAACTGAAATGGAAGGAAGGAAAGCAAACACTGTACAGAAGGATAAACCTTCATGCACTCATTGCAAGAAATAAGGACGCGATGAGGCACACTTCTGGCTTTTGCATCTATAATGGAGACCTAAGAAGTTTGGTGGAAGGAAGAAAAATAATGTTTCAGCTATTTAGCAGGACTTGGGATCAGATTCAAGTGATGAAACAACAATTACAATGACATGTATTAAAGGTAAGGGTTCTAAAGCGTCCACAAGTAATTCTGCACAATCTATTGATAATGAAAGTAATGAGAGGGAAAGAAATGAGCTTTTTCATATTAGAGTAATTTCCAAGAAAAATAAGATTGATACTTTGTTTGATATTGGATCACAAGTAAATTTGATTTCTAAAACAATTGTAAAGAAATTGGGATTACAAACAAAACCTCATGAGAAGCGATATCCATTAGGTTGGGTGTGTGATAAAACAAATCTACAAGTAACGAGAAAACACAAACTTAGGTTTGCTATTGGATCAACATTTGTAGATGAGGTTGGGTTAGATATAGTTCCATTGGATATACGTGGTATTGTTTTGGGAAGTCCATACTTGTATGATAGGAAAGTTATTTCCTATAGAGCTAAAAATAAGTATCAACTCACTAAAGATGGAATGGAATATATTGTAAGAGCTCATAAACTCAAAGGTAACTATTCTCTCATAAACTCAGGACAGATAAAAAGAATTGTGAATTCAAGTACGTAGTTTTTACTCATGTTTGTAAAGGCAAAGGATCCTGAAAAATCCAATGCATTTGAAGGTTGTGATTCTAAACAGAAAGTTGATTTAGTTAAAGTTGTTTCAGAGTATGATGTTCTATTTCAAGAACCAAAAGGTCTGCCGCCCAAGCGAGAAATATTACATGATATTTGTTTGTAGCAAGATGCTCCATTACCTAACATTGGAATGTACATGTTGTCAGCTTTAGAGAATGCAGAGATAAAGAAGCAGGTATAGGAGTTGCTCAATAAAGGGTTTATATGACCAAGCACATCACCATGTGGATATCCAATCGTGCTGGTGAGAAAGAAAGATGGATCGTGGAGAATGTGCATTGATTATAGAGCACTAAATAAAATAACGATCAAGAATCGTTATCCTCTTCCTCATATTGATGATCCATTAGATCAATTGAAAGAAGCAGTTTACTTTTCTAAGTTAGACTTATGAAGTGGTTATCATCAGGTCAGAGTTGTAGAACAGGATGCATGGAAGACTACTTTCAAGACAAAGCAAGGATTGTATGAATGGTTGGTTATGACTTTGGCTTAACTAATGCGCTTGCTATATTTATGAGAGTTATGAATGATCTACTCAGACCTTTTATTGATGATTTTGTAATTGTTTATTTAGATGACATTCTTGTTTTTAGTAAGACATGGGAAGACCATGTGAAGCATGTAAAGCAGACTTTAGATGTTTTAAAAAGAGAAAATATCTATGTAAAACTGTCAAAATGTGAATTTGGCAGAACATCTTTAAATTATTTGGGTTATATTATAGGAGGTGGTGAATTGAAGGTAGATCCCTCTAAGGTTGAAGTCATTGTGAATTGGCCTAAACCCAATACAATACTGGAGAAATTTTATTGCTAACTTTTCTTTGATTGTAGCTCCATTACATGCTTTAACAGGATTGAAACAGGTGTTTTAGTGGGGAGGCAAACAGTAGAAAGCCTTCGAAACCTTAAAAGAGAAAATCGGTACAACACTAGTACTAGCACTGCCAGATCTTCAACATCCATTTGAGATTGAGACATATGCCAATGACTATGCCATGGGAGCAATGTTGATGCAACACAGAAAACCCATATGCTATCATTCTGAGACATTTACTTCTGCAGTAGTTAATTATCCCACATATGATAAAGAATTGTATGCATTAGTAAAAAGTGTGAAAAAGTGGAAACATTGCCTAATGGGTAAGGAAACAATCATACATACTGATAATCAACCACTTCAATATTTGCACTCACAAACTAAATTGCAACAATCAAGACATTACAGGTGGATGGGTTTTCTACAACAATTTCATCTTGTCATCAGATATAAGAAGGGCATACACCATAAGGTTGCACATATGTTGTCAAGACCAATCATAAATGCATCTACTATACTTAAGCATAACTCAGTAATGCATGAAAGTTACATTGAACAATATGCTCAAGACATAGATTTTAAAGATCTATATGTAACTTTAAGTCATGACAAGGAAGTAGAAGAATTGGATTACTATGTAAAGGACCAAATCTTATATCATTTGGGAAGTTATGCATTCCACAAACTGAAAGAGTTAACATAAGTCGAGAAGCACATCTCTAATTTCAGGTCATTTTGGTGTAAGTAAAACAGTTGCACAATTGCAAAGGTTTTTTTATTGGCCAAGAATGCATGGTACAGTTTCTAGATATATCAAAGGGTGTACTATGTGTGCTACCAGCAAGCCCAGTAGTAGAAAATTAGGCTTGTACACTCCACTTCCAATTCCTTCTTAACCTTGGGAAAGTGTTTCCATGGACTTTGTTGGGGGATTTCCAAAATCTAGAAAAGGTCATGATTATTTGTATGTTGGTGTGGATAGTTTCAGTAAAATGTGCATTTTGGTACCTTGTAACAAGCAGGTTAAAGTTGAACAAACATAATAGTTGTTCTTTCAGAATGTATGGGTTCATTTTCGTTTACCCACTTCTATTGTATCTGATTGAGATTCTCGATTTGTTGGGAAGTTTTGGTCAAGTTTATGGGAGTTGATGGACACCAGGTTGTAGAAGATCATAGAATTTCATCCACAAACAGATGGTAAAATAGAGGTGGTCAACAAGACAGTGATCCAGTTTCTCAGAGGCTATTGAAGCAAGCATCCGAAGATTTGGGATTAGCATTTGTGTTATGTGTAGCATGCTTACAACCGTGCCAAGCACTCTTCTACTCAGAGATCTCCTTTTGAGACTTGTTTTGGTTTTATACCAAGTCTCCCTTGAATTTTGTCTTTGGTAAAGACATAGTAGTTGATGGACACAATAATGTGGACAAAGCAACCAAGTCCATTGAACAAATCCAGGAAATTCACCAGGAAGTACAAGAATAGCTGGAAAGAAGTCAAGCCAGGTACAAGGCAAGCCATGATAAGCATCGAGTTGAGCATAGTTTCCAAGTTGGTGATCAAGTCTGGTTGTACATTAGCAAAGATAGAATGCAAGGTGAAGGTAAGAAGCTAAAACCAATAAGGTATGGACCTTTCAAGATACTTGATAAAATTGGTGAAAATTATTTTCGCCTTGATTTACCAGCTTATATGCAGATCTATTCAGTCGTTAATGTAGAAAACTTGAGACTGTATGAACCTTCATTGATTGAAGATCTTGAAGAGCAAAGTCAGTTGCCTTCTATTGGGGATTTGTTGCCTAAGTATCTCAATGAGTTATAGGAAGACATAGTTCTGGATATGAAGTTAAGAACTACGCGTCAAGGGGATGTTGAGTACCTGAGAGTGGGACTCAAAGGTTCAAATCTAGGCAAAGCATGATGGATAGAAGTTAAACAAGTGAGGGAGTTGTATCCTCACTTGATCGATGCCTAAATACCAACTTTTGGTGGTCCAAAAGCTTTTGAGTGGGAAGGCGTGATCCAAAATGGATCTTAAATTCTCTAAACCTCTAAGTCTTCAAATATCAGAAAACCCTATCGAAGAGGAAAACACTAAATAATTGGCGGAAACAGAGTAAAGCGAAGGTTGAAGTATCATTGAATCAGAACAGTCGGATCGGTCATATCAACAGTCCAGATCAAATCAATGGATCGCATCGGAGGGTTCAGTGATATCGAAGTCGGTGGAGTGTATCGGAGGCAGCCCTATGGAATTTGTAATTGTGATATAGCGACACAACATGGACCATTTATCAAGCGCGCAGATCAACGACCGAGATTACATTATAGCATCATGAGAATTCCAAAGGGAGGGCTTACCGAAGGCCCTAAGACAATGTGATATGCGATTGCGATATATCGCATTGCAATATTGCATCACAACAATACAAAGGGGCGAAGACCCATAGCCGCTGTGACTTGCAATTGCAATCAAAGTGGACCCAACGGGGTTTATAAATGCGGCTCTATAAATCTTGAGTTCTGACATAAAAGTGTTTGTCGAGCTTCTTCTTTGTATTAGTGCATTTTCGTTATAAAACTAAAATACAAAAGGAAATGACACGAAGCGTTAAATCTAGACCCTAAAGATTTACAGATGCAGTTTTATGTTATTTTAGTTCTGTGGTAAGTGGGATTTCGGGCAGGCTTCAGGTGGTAAGTGGTATTGGTTGGGCTCCACCCAATTTCATACACTTACCGACACGTAGCCCACCGCAGGAGAGAGAAAACTGCCTTTCTGGACAGGTAATCTCCGTGCAAGTGGGCTGCCCGAAATGGCTGTCAGCTATTGGATTGGAAGGTCGTAGATCAACAGTGCAAAATGAATGAGTAGGTTGGATGATCGGGATGGATACGAACCGCCTGATTGAAGGCAGATCAATGGTGGGCTTGCGAGAGTGATATAACATGGACTCGATAGGATTATAGTTGGATTCAATATCTTTTGAGTTCTTTCTTTGGCTTGTTGGTCATATTTTCCATTGTTTTTAGTGTATTTTTGGTTTTGAATGAGAAACGTATTCTTGGGGATTTCACCTGTGCCAGTGGTCCTTTCCGTTACAAAAAAGTGGCCACCATACCTTAAGCGTTTTGCAATGATTTTTTAACGCTCAAAAGGGAGAAGAAGGGATAGGGGTCGAGAGTCACAAATCCCGAGAAAGGAATGCAAATCGATAGCGCCGATAGGCTTGAAAGCCATTCAATGGTAGTGTTATCACAAAATCACAACTGAAGGGCTGCTGATCAGGCAGACTCTGTGTAACTATTTCAGACCAAGCTTTTGACTAAGGATTGGCCTCCCTAGCCTGAGAGGGCTCTCTCAAGAAAAGGTTATTGATTTTGAATGTTGGTAAGAGGGCTAACTCTTGTACAATAGATTTAATGTAAGCATAACTGGTTGGAAACACACCAAAAGATATCTCATTGGGCTATGGAGTCTATAATATCAAGCAAACAAGAAAACACAGTGAACTCATAGAAATCAAGGCTCTTAGCATTACAAGTCAAACATATTCCACCACACATAGCTTGCTGTATACACAGGAAGTCAGAGCATACAAGTATGAATTCTGAGTGATTGCATACAACAAAACCATAAAATAACATAAGGTATAACACATCATCACTTCATTTGACCATGGCAATCCTTCGAGAATCTTGAGAAGAGTATAACTCTGTTTTACTATTACTGTCAAAAAAGATCTTACAGTGGCCCAAAACAACACACTTTTTCTATTAAGTATCCAACCTTTTTTACATATCAAGTCTTCCTATATATAGCCTATCAAAAACTACTGTACGAGGCTCCTCAACCAGCATGAAGGGAGCTCGTGTTTTTACATAAATGACCTTAACCATGACACAAACCAACTGATTAATTACAAAAGTTATGATGATACGAAAACAGGGGATTCCATCATACTGGCCCTTTAAGTCTCCTTCCTTGTATACCCTGCTATGTTCTTCAAAGCTCACCACCTGTATCATTGCCATAACAACCATATCCAAACTAGAAGCATGTTCAATGTATATACAGCTTCGGGTTCCTGATGCAGAGATGATTCACATAACCGAAAAGAAAACGAAGCCTATATTCTTGGTTATTGTCCCCCTCGGTGTCCACATATTAATGATCCATATTTGAACCTCTTACACCTCGGATAACCTCGTCTGATTAAAAAGAATTCATGAACCAGCCATCCCAGAGCTAGACAAGTGGATTATCTTACACCTCAGCAGCTCTATCCAAACCCTAAATTCTCGGAGATAAAGTGACTTTTTAGCAAAAAACAAAACTTCGCCCCTTTTTTTAATATTTACCCTTGGCCTCTTTAACAAAGTATCTGATTGATCTTCTAAATTCCCCAGGCTTAATATTTGACCATTTGTTAAAATATATGCTGACCTCAGCATTCCATTCCAAGCTTTAATCATAATCAGTCATCTACAGCAGTTTCGTAGCGCGCTACGAAACTGCTGTAGGTCATTAAAATCAATTTTATGAGCCTCAAAACAGTATCACTTCAAATTTATAATTCTTCAATCATTCCATACCAGCAAAAAAACACAAAAAGTCTCAAAAACTTTTGACAAGATAATGACCCAAAATATATCAAAATTTTGAGAATACACAATCCTTCTTGAATCATTTAGCTAGCCTGTCTAGCTTTTCTCTCAGACTGATGACCTCCTTCTTCAACTTCTTATTCTCTGCTTTCAGACTTATGTTCACTTGTTTCATAGTTTTTGCTTGTTTTAAAGCTGGTACTGTCCATACATAGGCATCAGACACCGAACTAGCTTGACTGATCATTCTTGCTTTACCTTTCAACACAGCTTTCCTATAATTGGTATACCTGACTGCCTTCTCTTTAAAAACATTTGAGACCTGAGGTATCTCCTTACTTACTCCAGCTTGTTTTTTGATGGCCACCATATTGCCACTTGGACTCATAACCACCTTTTTGTCCTTACTCTTATTTTTAGCTGCTTGGACCATTTCAGAGAAAATTTCCAGTGCCTCTGTCCTAGGCAAGTCTGAAGAGACTTTCCCTTTTTGAACCTTTTCTGCTTCCTTCACTTGCCTCCTAGTCATTGGTCTGCGGGGTTTTAAAGCATACTCTACCCCTGGTTCTTCAAACTTTAATTTTTTAGAAGCCTTTGACTTCTTTGAACTTTCAGGAGAAGACAGTGTTAAATCAATATGCATTGGCGATACCAATTGATCTTGTTCAATTTCAAGGGGTTCAACTTGAATTGGGTGCTCTTGTTCTAATTCAATAGCTTCCAACAAATCATTTAAACTACCCCTAGACACAGGACTTTCTTCCACAGGAGCCAATTTTCCCTTTTCTTTATTTAGCTGTCCTCTAGTTCTTACTCTTGAAACCCTTTCCACTTTATTGGACTCAAATTCATCTTTTCCTTTGTGAGTCTTCTGTTTAGATGATTCTGGTGTTTCTTTAAGAGATGACTTAGAAGCTTCCTTTTCAGATACTTTGGATGACTTTGAAGTTTTGATTGTCGATGCTTCAGGAGCTTTTTCAACTGCTGACTTAGGAGTCTTCTTTGTTTTAGCTTTGGACTTGCTATGGTCTGTTATTTCTTTTCTTAACTCAGCCAAAGTAGTACCATCACTCCTATCTTCTTTTTCTCTTACAGGTAAAGGAGTTAGGCTCGTTTTACTTGGGAAACCGGCCATGAATACAAACGAGTCCCAGTCCTTACCAATTTTATGTAGGCTATCCAACACCAGTAATTTAACCAGACCATGATGGAAAAGAGAAGTTTCATAGGCTTCCTTCTTCAACTGAATTTTATCACACATCTTAGAAATACTCCTGAATAAGTAAAAGGGTATGTCTATGGAGCTCTTACCAGTAAAGTGTAGCAACAGCTTGAAATGATATGAGTAAACTTTGTTGTATCGGCCTTCACACGTCAAATACTTCTGAATGCATGACAATAATGCAGCATAATTCTCCTTAAGATAACTCCTTGGGACAGCTCTGGAGAGATCTTCATTCACATACGGTGCCTTTAAGAACTCCTTACACGGACCCATATCAAACTTGAAATTCTTGAACCACTCTTGACCACCTCTTGGGATTTCTGTGACTTTAGAAATAACTTCAGGTGAAACCGGGAACTCCAGCATGGCCACTTTTGAATTTAATCCCGTAAAATTCACTGCAAATGCCTTGGTAACTTCTGCATGTCCACCTTTTAGCTTTTCACAAAACCGCCAACAACCAGTAGCTCTGAATGCCTTTGCTATTTCCTCATCCCTGAGGGTTACATCTAATCCCTCCGGTTCTGTTCTCACACACCTCCCTGAACGATGCTCTT
This sequence comes from Pinus tabuliformis, assembly GCA_031772625.1. NCBI lineage: Eukaryota > Viridiplantae > Streptophyta > Pinopsida > Pinales > Pinaceae > Pinus > Pinus tabuliformis. The sequence goes on along the minus strand of CM062817.1, from coordinate 270,578,039 downwards.
TTTTCTCCATACTTCTTAACACAATTCTTCACGAGGGAATGACAATGGTTTGCAGCACAATAGCAGATTTTACGCTGTAGAAATCAGGCTTGCTTGCAGAAGTCTATTTAGGATGAAGCTCAAGCTTTCATCAAGCAGAAGACATTCATTTGTTATGAAAAACATATTATGACACGACCACTTTCCATAACGTTCCCCAAACCGACACATAACTCAATGAGATCAAATCTGATGGCAAAGTAATGGCGAATCATGACAGACAAATGGTGTGAGGAAACAATCATGACCGGACACGTAACTCATCCCCTCTCGGATTAGACAGTTAGGGAAAAACGCTGCATAAAAACCCGAAACCCCGATTTCGTAGCGCGGGCAGTTCAAATTTAAGGGAATGCACTACGAAATCGCTAACAAACAAGCCGCTACGAAACCGCGCAAACAGATTTGAGCAACAGACTTGACCAATCATACCCGCGCTGCGAAACTGCGCAAGTACCTAAGACATGACACCCGCGCTGCGAAACTGCGCAAGTACTTTTGACAAGACATGACATAACTAACTATGATGAAAGATGACCAATGCCCTTGTCTTTACACGAATTTCATTCATAACTCTTGCAATTTCAAAATTTGAAATTAACACAAGTTAACAAAGCTATTTACAAGACCACAAGACTCTTCAAAATTTATGGACAATTGTCATATACATGGACTATAGTTTCTGGTGATAACAGCGGCTCCACTAGGGATAGTGTGCCCCTGTGGTACACTAAGAACACGTAGTACCAGTGCTTTATCCATTTATTACACTCACATCTGGCTGACAAGCATTCCTCTCAAACTTTGTGGGCCTTCTCCTCGGGCTAAAATCTGCTAGTTCAACTTGTCATTTATTACTAACACAAAACACTTTGAAAACCATGATTATTTACAATGATCATGAATTTCTTGGCAAACTTTTCACTGATAATAATGCTTTAAGAACCTGCCATTGACAGGCCCACCAGCATACTGTGATCCATCAACTTCTTGCAAAATATAAGTATTGTTTCCATGGAAAGCAGAGATTACATATGGTCCCTTCCATAAACTCTCAAATTTACCATGTTTGCCCTTTTCTTCAATCCTGGCTTCCCATTTCAAAACCTTGTCATTAATTTGAAAAGTCACATCTTTAACCTTCTTATCAAAAGCCCTCTTGACTCTATTCTGATTTTGCTGATAATTTTCGACCACTTCACTCCTTTTTTCCTGTAATGCAATCAATTGATTGATTCTCCTTTGAATGGCATTTGGCTCTTCCTCCAGTCCTTGAATTAATTTCATAACTGGGACACCAAGAGAGGTTGGAAAAATGGCTTCTGCTCCATACACAAGTTCATAAGGAGAGGTTCCAATAGATCTTTTAGTGCATATGCGATCAGCCCATAATGCATACTTCAGTTTCAAATGCCAAGTTTTCTTGTTTTCCTCCAGTAACTTCTTGATAATCCTCACAAGACTCTTATTTGAACTTTCAGCTAGACCATTGCCTTGTGGATAATAAGCTGTTGAGTGACCAAGAGTAATATGATATTGGTGGCAAAAGTTTATCATTCTCTTAGACTTAAATGCTTGAGCATTATCTGTGATAAGCTTGAGTGGACATCCAAACCTTGATAAAATATTGTTCTCTAAGAAAGAAATAATGACTGCATCATTAGCTTGTCTAGTTGGCACTGCCTCTATCCACTTTGTGAAATAATCTGTGGCTGTAAGTATCCACCGATGTTGGCCTGATGAGGAGGGATGTATCTCACCTATAAAATCTAGCCCCCACTGCTGAAAAGGCGCCTCTACATAAATTGGAACTAGAGGCATAGGCATGAGTTTTCTTTTACCTTCAAACAACTGACATTCATGACAGGCTGCAACCTTTTTATAAATATCTCTGAACATGGTGGGCCAAAAATACCCAGCTCTCAATATTTTGTTAGCTGTAGCCTTCCAATAATGGTGACCTCCACAGTCTCCTTTGTGAAATTCTTCAATCACTTTATCAGCCTCCTCTTCAATTAAGCAATTTAGCAGAATTCCTCCAGCATCCTTCCAAAACAAACTCTGTTCATAAACGAAATATTTAAGAGATTTCAGCTTGATGAAACGGGCTCTAGACTTGGGAAGATTGTCAGGGGCTCTGTTGTGCTGTAATACAAATGAGACATCCTTATACCATTCAGATATTAGAAATTTTTCATTAATTTGAACCAACTCTTCCTCTTCTTCAAAAATCTCTGATATTTCTGCATTAAAATTACTATCACTGCAGTCTAGATTTGAGTGAGTTAGCAACTCTGCTAACCCTTGGCCTTTCACCAATTTAGTTGGCCTAATTTCAATATCATATTCCAACAATTTGGCTATCCATTTCCCTCTTTTACCATCCGGGTCTGCTTGTGTGAGAATTTCCTTAATAACAGCACTTGGCACAAATGCAATAATATGAGAATGAAGCACATAGATTCTAAAATCTTTGATTGCCTTAACCAAAGCATATGCTTGCTTTTCTAAAATGTTATACTTTAACTCAGCATTTGCCAATGTTTTACTAAAGAATGAAATAGGCTGCTCAGTACCTTGATCCCCTTTCTGCAAAAGAACTCCAGCGATTGTATCCTCAGAGTCATAAGTGAATATTAAAAATTCCTTGGAGAAATCAGGACTAATAAGCACCGGTGCTTGAGTGAGTGCTTTCTTAATTTCTTCAAATGACTTTCTCGCCTCAGCTGTCCATCTAAAGTCTGCTCCCTTCTTTAGCATTTTTGTGATGTGCTTAACCACCTCTGCAAAGTTAGGAATGAACCTCCTAACAAAATTGACTTTACCAAGAAAAGACTGAACTTCTTTCTTACTCCTTGGCAAATCCAGCCTTGAAATAGCACTAACTCTATTTGGATCTATTTTAATGCCTTCTTGAGAAATGATATGCCCAAGCAACTTACCGGAAGTCAAAGCAAAGATACTTTTAGTTGGATTCAAAGAAATGCCGAACCTTCTACACTTCGATAATATCTTTTCTAGATGCTTTAAATGATCTTCCTCTCTCTTTGAAAATACTGTGATATCATCAAGGTATACCACAACTGATTTATCTCTCTCATCTGCAAAAGCAATGTCCATAGCCCTTTGGAAAGTCGCCCCGGCATTCATGAGGCCAAAGGGCATCTTGGCATACATAAATGTGCCCCATGGTGTAGTAAAGGCTGTCTTCTCTTGATCTTCTGGATGAACAAGGATTTGATTGTATCCTGAAAAGCCATCCAGCATTGACATTCTTTGAGAGCCTACAATATTCTGCAACATGAGATCCATCTTAGGAAGAGGATAATTGTCCTTGAGTGAAGCCTTGTTCAAATTCCTAAAGTCTATGCAAATCCTTATTTCTCCGTTCTTTTTCCTCACTGGAACCAAGTTGGCTAACCAATTTGAAAATCTGATAGGAACAATAATCTTCGCATCATACAACTTCTTGACCTCTTTCTCAATTAACGGCATCAGTAGAGGATTAATTCTTCTCAATTTTTGCTTAAAAGGCTTCTCATTTGGCTTAATGGGGATTGTATGTTGTATAACTGAGGAGTCATATTGCTTGAGATCAGTATAATTCCAAGCAAACACATCAATAAACTTCTTCATCAGATCAATGTACTTAACCTTTAGATCAGCTGATAAAAATTTTGAAATTTTGATCAATTTAGGCGCTACTAAATCACCTAGATTGCAGCTTTCTATCTCTTCTTCATTTGCCTGCAACCTTGGCGCCTTAAAAACATCATTCTGATCAAAAAGTTTCTCAAGTGGAATCAGACCTTTAGGAATGAGGTTATTTTGCAGCTGCAACACCTCAGATTTTCCTTTTGTTTCCACTAGCATGTTTTGCTGGTCAATTTGACAATTCTCAAACTCTCCTTTCAATTCCAAGAAACTTTTCACCTGCTGATCATCTTCAAATACTTGCCAATTTAGGATATTGTCAGGGATCACTGGCCTATGGCGAACTTTGACTGCATAACTGTCAGAAGCATGTTTAGGAATGACAAAAAGGCTAGCTGCTACAGCAAGGGAATCTGCCATGGAATTCTGCTCTCTGGTTATGACATTGAAAGTGTATGATTGAAACTTTTCCAACAATTCTAACACCAAATTCCTATAAGCTCTCATTCTTGCATCTTTTGTTTGATAAACCCCTTGAACTTGTTTTATAACTAGCTCAGAGTCCCCATAAACAACAATGTTTTTTGCCTTGAACTCAATCAAACTTTCTAGGCCTAAAACCAAGGACTCATACTCGGCCATGTTATTTGTGCAATCAAAATTGAGTTTATAAGACAGAAACTTACTCTCATCAGCTGGACTCATGATCCAAATTCCAGCGCCAGCTCCTTCTTTCCCTGCTGCTCCATCAAAATACAAAGACCAGCAACCAGCAATGTCTTCTTCATTACTTTGCTGCAACTCTTCACACTGATTTTCTGCTTTTCCTTTCTGTGATTCCTCTCCCACTGATTCATTAAACAGAATGGCTGATCCCAAGCCTGTATCACAAGAATAGATAGGAAAATTCTGTGGTTTATCCTTACTACTCACCATGTATGCCATCCTTGTTTCCCGATACAACCTTCTCTGCTCCCCAAATACTGGAATAGTAGCATAAGTCAAATCCATTTGCATAGTACCCTTTATTTTAGCTGCCCATGATCTTGAAAGTAATATTCCAAATTTAGGTGGAACATCAGCCACAACAATATCCATGACAGTGGTTTTGGCTGGGATTTGTGTAAGAGCCACAACAACATCCTTAATTAACCCAATACAATGCACCCTCTTAGAATCGAAAGAAAATAAATCTTTATAAGGTCTGGTCACTTCCAATCCTAACCTTTCCATAATGACTTTGGGCATAAGATTATGAGATGCTCCTGAGTCCAACATGGCATTATGAAGAGTCATTTCATGTATATTGATGCTTATATAAAAAGGAGGAAATTCATCATTCTGCTCATCTTCCAGCCTTGGACCCAAACAAATGATAGGATTGTCTTCTTGTAAATTTAAAATATCAGCTCCTCCCGGGGGAGAATTTAGCATTTCCACAATCTTGCTTCTATACTTGTTCACTTTCAAAAGTTCATTAAATGGGACTGATATTTTAATTTTAGAAATCTCATTTTCTATATTGAATCCTGGAGTAGACTTCTCAACTTCCTTAGGAAGAACAAGAGCTTGATTCTCTTTCTTTTCAATAGGAGCATCACCTTTTCCTTCAGCCTGTTTTGGCTTTTCTTTTTTGTCTTCCGCTGCTTTTGGAACATTCTTCTTAGGCTGACCCTTATTTGCTGTAATGGGGACATCTCGGTTCCTGAGGTTATATTGCTTCTGAATTTCAAATATGGCATGCTGATAACCCTTAAGGAAATCTGAAGGTTCTTCTTCAACTTTCTGTTGACTAGACTCATCATGTTCTTCTTTTGTTAAAAAGATTTCTGAATCTTCTTCACCAAGACAATGAATAGCTTCTTCTGGTTCCTCAGTCTCTTCCTCACCATCCACCATATTTTGCTGAAATGGAGGTCTTACAGGAGGATCAGCTGGCTGATTTCTATTTTCCCTTGGCCTTTGTTGATTTTGTGGCCTTCTAAACTGGGGATTTCTGAACCGAGGTTCTTGTTGCACTTGAGGAGCAGCAGTATTCCCAAGTGCTAATTGATCCATTAACTTTTCCATAGTCTTCATCATGGTTTCAAATCTTTCATCTTGGGCTGAAGTAGAGGGCCTCTCCTCTTCCTTAATTTTGGTCTTAGCCATCTTAGATTTTTTAGCAGCAAGTATATTTACTTCAACCTTGATAGCATCATTTTGCATATCAGCCAATGTAGCAGACTCTCTTTCTCTGAGTAAAAGAGAAAAATCAGATTCAAAAGACTCGGCATATCTTAGTTGGGCTAGAGCTCCAGGAGGTTTTAAGTGAGCTGGAATGGAATTATAGATCTTATTGAACCTCTTAGAAAAGTTTTGAATAGTCTCATCTGGGGCTCTTCTCAAATTATTATACTCAGTGAGGGCTTGTACTGGATTAGTCCTATTTCCCCATTTTCTCAAAAAACTATCTTCAAACTCAATCCAACTGTGAATACTACCAGCTCCCAAAGCCTTGAACCATTTCCTAACTTCCCCAATAAAGGACTGAGCAAATAATCTCAATTTGACATCTTCATCATCTACTTCATACCTATCAATAAAGTCATTGAATCTATCCACATGCTCCTCAGCTGTAATGTCTTCATCCCCTCCCCAGGTTGGAATCTTAGAGGCATATTTGTTTGGTAAGTCATGCAAAACAGCAGGGAGGGCTAAAGGCGCATACCTTGCAGGTACAGCCATGATGAAAGGAGGAACAGCAACAATAGGTATGCTATGACCAGGACTAGTATGAGATGTGAGTTGAGGACTGTTTGGACTTGCAGAAGCTGAGGACAAAATATGAGTACGAAAAGGACTATTAGGACTTTGTAACCCTCCAACAAAAGAGCTCCAATTTGGGAGAGGTAACCCAAGGTTTGAGTTAAGCAGAATCTCAAAAGGATCAAGCTCCTTGAGCTGTTTTAAATCTTCTTTTTCTAACAAAAGCTCAGAAGAAACAATTTCCCAAAACTCCTCTTTATCTTTTTGTGAAATTAAAGAGGATGTATCAATACCTCTCCTCTGTAAATCCAAGATAATGCCTATTACTTCTTCTTCATTTTCTGACCTTAATATGACCTCTTGAACCTTATCATCTACAAGTTTGTTCTCAAGACTTCTAGAAAACTCAGTAAATAATGACTTTGAAATACTTGAAGTACCTGGAATGTCAGAGAACCTTTGTTTACTTCTTGAGATGATATTCGGATTTTCCACAGGACTAGGTGGATTTGGATCAGGGTTACTCCTTGTATACCTTCCTTTCGAAGCCACCTTTAAACTTTAAAACAACAAATGGAGTCACCAAGGTAGAATGCAGCCTCGAAAATCATTTGAACTCCTGCTACCTTCAGAAATTCAATCTTTAGCTCCCGGCAGACGCACCAAAATGTTATCACAAAATCACAACTGAAGGGCTGCTGATCAGGCAGACTCTGTGTAACTATTTCAGACCAAGCTTTTGACTAAGGATTGGCCTCCCTAGCCTGAGAGGGCTCTCTCAAGAAAAGGTTATTGATTTTGAATGTTGGTAAGAGGGCTAACTCTTGTACAATAGATTTAATGTAAGCATAACTGGTTGGAAACACACCAAAAGATATCTCATTGGGCTATGGAGTCTATAATATCAAGCAAACAAGAAAACACAGTGAACTCATAGAAATCAAGGCTCTTAGCATTACAAGTCAAACATATTCCACCACACATAGCTTGCTGTATACACAGGAAGTCAGAGCATACAAGTATGAATTCTGAGTGATTGCATACAACAAAACCATAAAATAACATAAGGTATAACACATCATCACTTCATTTGACCATGGCAATCCTTCGAGAATCTTGAGAAGAGTATAACTCTGTTTTACTATTACTGTCAAAAAAGATCTTACAGTGGCCCAAAACAACACACTTTTTCTATTAAGTATCCAACCTTTTTTACATATCAAGTCTTCCTATATATAGCCTATCAAAAACTATTGTACGAGGCTCCTCAACCAGCATGAAGGGAGCTCGTGTTTTTACATAAATGACCTTAACCATGACACAAACCAACTGATTAATTACAAAAGTTATGATGATACGAAAACAGGGGATTCCATCATACTGGCCCTTTAAGTCTCCTTCCTTGTATACCCTGCTATGTTCTTCAAAGCTCACCACCTGTATCATTGCCATAACAACCATATCCAAACTAGAAGCATGTTCAATGTATATACAGCTTCGGGTTCCTGATGCAGAGATGATTCACATAACCGAAAAGAAAACGAAGCCTATATTCTTGGTTATTGTCCCCCTCGGTGTCCACATATTAATGATCCATATTTGAACCTCTTACACCTCGGATAACCTCGTCTGATTAAAAAGAATTCATGAACCAGCCATCCCAGAGCTAGACAAGTGGATTATCTTACACCTCAGCAGCTCTATCCAAACCCTAAATTCTCGGAGATAAAGTGACTTTTTAGCAAAAAACAAAACTTCGCCCCTTTTTTTAATATTTACCCTTGGCCTCTTTAACAAAGTATCTGATTGATCTTCTAAATTCCCCAGGCTTAATATTTGACCATTTGTTAAAATATATGCTGACCTCAGCATTCCATTCCAAGCTTTAATCATAATCAGTCATCTACAGCAGTTTCGTAGCGCGCTACGAAACTGCTGTAGGTCATTAAAATCAATTTTATGAGCCTCAAAACAGTATCACTTCAAATTTATAATTCTTCAATCATTCCATACCAGCAAAAAAACACAAAAAGTCTCAAAAACTTTTGACAAGATAATGACCCAAAATATATCAAAATTTTGAGAATACACAATCCTTCTTGAATCATTTAGCTAGCCTGTCTAGCTTTTCTCTCAGACTGATGACCTCCTTCTTCAACTTCTTATTCTCTGCTTTCAGACTTATGTTCACTTGTTTCATAGTTTTTGCTTGTTTTAAAGCTGGTACTGTCCATACATAGGCATCAGACACCGAACTAGCTTGACTGATCATTCTTGCTTTACCTTTCAACACAGCTTTCCTATAATTGGTATACCTGACTGCCTTCTCTTTAAAAACATTTGAGACCTGAGGTATCTCCTTACTTACTCCAGCTTGTTTTTTGATGGCCACCATATTGCCACTTGGACTCATAACCACCTTTTTGTCCTTACTCTTATTTTTAGCTGCTTGGACCATTTCAGAGAAAATTTCCAGTGCCTCTGTCCTAGGCAAGTCTGAAGAGACTTTCCCTTTTTGAACCTTTTCTGCTTCCTTCACTTGCCTCCTAGTCATTGGTCTGCGGGGTTTAAAAGCATACTCTACCCCTGGTTCTTCAAACTTTAATTTTTTAGAAGCCTTTGACTTCTTTGAACTTTCAGGAGAAGACAGTGTTAAATCAATATGCATTGGCGATACCAATTGATCTTGTTCAATTTCAAGGGGTTCAACTTGAATTGGGTGCTCTTGTTCTAATTCAATAGCTTCCAACAAATCATTTAAACTACCCCTAGACACAGGACTTTCTTCCACAGGAGCCAATTTTCCCTTTTCTTTATTTAGCTGTCCTCTAGTTCTTACTCTTGAAACCCTTTCCACTTTATTGGACTCAAATTCATCTTTTCCTTTGTGAGTCTTCTGTTTAGATGATTCTGGTGTTTCTTTAAGAGATGACTTAGAAGCTTCCTTTTCAGATACTTTGGATGACTTTGAAGTTTTGATTGTCGATGCTTCAGGAGCTTTTTCAACTGCTGACTTAGGAGTCTTCTTTGTTTTAGCTTTGGACTTGCTATGGTCTGTTATTTCTTTTCTTAACTCAGCCAAAGTAGTACCGTCACTCCTATCTTCTTTTTCTCTTACAGGTAAAGGAGTTAGGCTCGTTTTACTTGGGAAACCGGCCATGAATACAAACGAGTCCCAGTCCTTACCAATTTTATGTAGGCTATCCAACACCAGTAATTTAACCAGACCATGATGGAAAAGAGAAGTTTCATAGGCTTCCTTCTTCAACTGAATTTTATCACACATCTTAGAAATACTCCTGAATAAGTAAAAGGGTATGTCTATGGAGCTCTTACCAGTAAAGTGTAGCAACAGCTTGAAATGATATGAGTAAACTTTGTTGTATCGGCCTTCACACGTCAAATACTTCTGAATGCATGACAATAATGCAGCATAATTCTCCTTAAGATAACTCCTTGGGACAGCTCTGGAGAGATCTTCATTCACATACGGTGCCTTTAAGAACTCCTTACACGGACCCATATCAAACTTGAAATTCTTGAACCACTCTTGACCACCTCTTGGGATTTCTGTGACTTTAGAAATAACTTCAGGTGAAACCGGGAACTCCAGCATGGCCACTTTTGAATTTAATCCCGTAAAATTCACTGCAAATGCCTTGGTAACTTCTGCATGTCCACCTTTTAGCTTTTCACAAAACCGCCAACAACCAGTAGCTCTGAATGCCTTTGCTATTTCCTCATCCCTGAGGGTTACATCTAATCCCTCCGGTTCTGTTCTCACACACCTCCCTGAACGATGCTCTTTTTTCTCCATACTTCTTAACACAATTCTTCACGAGGGAATGACAATGGTTTGCAGCACAATAGCAGATTTTACGCTGTAGAAATCAGGCTTGCTTGCAGAAGTCTATTTAGGATGAAGCTCAAGCTTTCATCAAGCAGAAGACATTCATTTGTTATGAAAAACATATTATGACACGACCACTTTCCATAACGTTCCCCAAACCGACACATAACTCAATGAGATCAAATCTGATGGCAAAGTAATGGCGAATCATGACAGACAAATGGTGTGAGGAAACAATCATGACCGGACACGTAACTCATCCCCTCTCGGATTAGACAGTTAGGGAAAAACGCTGCATAAAAACCCGAAACCCCGATTTCGTAGCGCGGGCAGTTCAAATTTAAGGGAATGCGCTACGAAATCGCTAACAAACAAGCCGCTACGAAACCGCGCAAACAGATTTGAGCAACAGACTTGACCAATCATACCCGCGCTGCGAAACTGCGCAAGTACCTAAGACATGACACCCGCGCTGCGAAACTGCGCAAGTACTTTTGACAAGACATGACATAACTAACTATGATGAAAGATGACCAATGCCCTTGTCTTTACACGAATTTCATTCATAACTCTTGCAATTTCAAAATTTGAAATTAACACAAGTTAAGAAAGCTATTTACAAGACCACAAGACTCTTCAAAATTTATGGACAATTGTCATATACATGGACTATAGTTTCTGGTGATAACAGGTAGAGACAGGGGGAGGTAGTTGCTTAGAGATAGAGTCAGAGAAAATGTAGCTATGAATAGTGGATCAAAGGTACTAAGAGGGAGAGTCTGTGTACTCTTTAAACTCGATGTTTTTGAGTGAAATCCATGTGTAATATCTGTGTTGTTGTGTTATAGCTCTGCTTGATCTCACACTTGTAATATTCTTCTCTTAAAGGCTTAATATAGAGGTCAACACTGAAAGCTGGACCAGGAGACATAGCTAGGAAGTTTGGTGAACTCCTTGATTAATTGTTGTGTTTATGTGTGTGGTTGTTATTTTTTCTAACTACTCATTGTCTATACTATTCACAATCTTTTTGATCCATTGCACTAAGTAATATAGGCATTCCTACACATGAGTCTGTAATACCTTAATATTGATTTAAGATCTCATTTTCAGATCATACACCTATTTTGAAAGAGGATCAATCTATCAATGGAGTTGGTGTTGCACAACCAACATGCGCTGACAATCATGAAGAGCATGACTGGGAGCTTGAACATCCATCGGCAACAGAGGACCATCCCTATGTGTCTGTATTGCCTCCATTTTTCTCTGACCTCCTCGGTGATCCTTCCATATTAGATTTTTCATGTGTATCTCTGTTCATAGAAGCACCCACTGTTGATCATTCGCAAGACACACCAGATGTCATTCCATCATCTGATAATGGAGAGGACCAATCATTCTTTGAACATCCACTTGATTTTTCATCTATCTTTTCTGGAAACGTAGAGGATGAACATTCTTGCTTCTCATCTACCCCTTTATGCAATTCATCGAATCATGAGGATGCCGACTAACATCCTAAATTTTCCGATCTTGGTTGTCATGGTATCTGTTATAGCTCCAAATCTCACTCCTATGGTTTGTGATGTTGTACTCATGGCCTAGGGCAACCCCTCCTTCCAGACCTGGTCCTAAAATTTAAAAAACAGTGTTTTATCCCTTATACGCGACGTTGCCCTGAGTTAAACGCGTGTATACGTGGGTCGGTGTATACCCAACCCGCGTGTATGTATTAAAACACTTAAAAAAATATAAAATTCCTTATTTTCGGGTGGAGATCGCGGGTTTTACCTGCTGATCACCTGTTAGTGCCCGTGGCCCAACTGTTCCCAACCAACTCCCAACTAAAGAACTACTTTGGGAGAGGTATAAAAAGACCTCAAAGGGAAGGCCAAAAGGAGGAGAGAAGAGAGAGAAAGGTTATTATGCTGAGATTTTTCCCTTGACTAGGTATGAAGTCCCTTGTGCCTTCTGCACTTCCCCCATTTTGTGCAGGAAACCTTTGTTTCCTTGTGTGTTGATGTTCATCCACCATTTATGACATCATGGAGAGAGTCATGGAAGGAGTTTATTAGAGGCTTGAGGCTGGAACGGATCCAGAAGGAAGCTTTTCTTGGAGCCCGCTGAAGGTGACTCAGGTGAAAATATTCCCTTTTTATGTACTTTATTTGTCTATAATAAAAGAAACACATGTCTTGGTTCCCAAAATGAATCTTCTTTATGTTAATTATATTCATGTTTAGAATTCATATGTAAACGGTTGTTTGGATTTCATAACTAACTACCTTTCTTTATAACATGAAGATGGTTTCTTTATAAGTTTTTGTCCATGTACTGTTGTGTTCTTTGAATTTGTTGTTTTGCAGGACAAAATAGAAGAAGGGAACTCCAAGAAGGGTTTGGACCCTAAGGGCCTTCTCAAATGTAGGACCAAAGGTACATACCCTTATCATAGAATTTGCTTATAATAGCATAATGGCTGTGTGAATGCATGTTTCTTTGAATAGACAACTTTCAATCTGCTAGGGTTTCAACCCAAAAAGCCCCAGGGGAGCAATTCCCTCCAACAGAATTGGTGACTCCACTGGGGACAACACTCTTGTTGTTCCTAGTTTGGGTGTTTTTCAAGCCAATCAGGGCTCAGCTGCCTTGTTTGCTTGCTATTACTGTCTGGTCTGTTCTTGAACTTTAAGCTTTGCCAGTTTCTTCAGTTTGTTTTTTATTTTTCTTGAATCTTTTCATATACGCTATTTTTCTTAGTTACAGAGGCGTATGTACGCATGTTTCTTTAAATGAACCCGCGTATACACAGGTTTCCTTAGTTACAGTAGCATATACATGCATTCTGTACATAAGTACAGTCGCGTATATCTTTCAATTTTCAAGATTTGTAAATCTTTATGTCTCTGAAGGTTTGTTTGGTAGTTTGAGTCAGTCTGAAACAGTCACTTTCCAGTATCAGTCTTTGTTTTTACAGCGAGAATCTTGTTCCGAATTCTCTCTGACTATAAGGAGTATTGGTCTTGCTAGGAATCTTGGCTGCTCTGATTCATCAGGGTAGGAATATTGATCTCAATCTTTGTGTTAACCTTGCTTTTGGTGACTTTTTGTTTGCTTGACAAAAATGGGTTTTTGTGACCATCCACTTCTTTGTTTCACGAAATTTGTTGTTTGACACTTTCTTGGAATTTGTCTTTTTGATCTTTTGGGCAGCGAGAAAGCGAATGAATCAGTACGGCCCAAATCTCTGTATGTGCGGGATCTGGAGCCCAATGTTAGCGACGCCCAGATTCAGGAACTTTTCGAGCAGGTTGGCCCGGTGGTCAGTGTTCGCATCTGTAGAGATGCCATGACCAAGACTTCTCTGGGATATGGCTATGTCAATTACAACACTGCTGAAGATGCCACAGAGGCTTTACGCAGCTTGAATTTTACACCCCTTAATGGAAAGCCTATTCGGATAATGTACTCACACCGTGACCCCAGTATCCGCAAGTGTGGGTCGGCAAACATATTTATTAAAAATCTTCACAAAGCAGTAGACAATCAAACCCTCTATCACAAATTCTCTGTGTTCGGACCCATTCTTTCTTCCAAAATTGCAACAGATGCATCAAGGCAATCTAAAGGATATGGATTTGTTCATTTTGAGAAAGACGAAGCAGCGCGAGATGCAATTAAATGTATGAATGGTACTTTGATAAATGACAGTCACATTTATGTTCGCCCATTTATGAAAAAGGAAGAGAGAGAACAAATGAAGCTGGTGAAAAAGAAGGATAGAGAACAAATGAAAAAGGAGCCAGAGCCAGAGGAACAAAAAAATGGAAAAGGCAAGTTTAAAAATGTTTTTGTGAACAATTTATCAAAGTCCATGAATGATGAAGATTTAAGGAAATACTTTGATGAGTATGGAACAATTATCAGTGCGGTAGTGATGAGAGATGCAGTAGGGAAGTCAAAGTGTTTTGGATTTGTCAATTTTGAGAATATCGATGATGCAGCAAAGTCCGTTGAGAGTTTAAATGGCAAGAAAATTGATGGCAAAGAATGGTACGTCGGAAAATCACTGAAGAAATCTGAATTGAGACAACAATCTGGAACAAATCTTTATTTAAAACATTTGGATGATAGTATAGATGATAACAAGTTGAGAGAACTGTTTTCTATTTATGGCACAATCACTTCATGCAAGATAATGAGGGATTTTCATGGACATAGTAAAGGTTCCGGATTTGTCTCATTTTCATCACCTGATCATGCATCCCAAGCTTTGGTAGAAATGAATAAGAAGGTTGTCCTGGGCAGGCCTCTTTATGTTGCTTTGGCTCAACAAAAAGACGAGAGAAGAGCAAAGCTACTGTCTCACTTCTCCCAACAAAAAGAGGAGAGAAGAGAAAAGCTACAGTCTCATTTCTCCGAGTTGCCTAATCCAATTGGAATGGAACCAACAGCTTTTGCCCATGTCCCCATGTGCAATCCCAAATGTCCTATATTATCTCTTTATGTTACTTCGGCTCAACAAAAAGACAAGAGAGGAGCAAAGCTACAATCTCATTTCTCCCAACAAAAAGAGGAGAGAAGAGAAAAGCTACAGTCTCATTTCTTCGAGTTGCCTAATCTAATTGACATGGAACCAACAGCGAGTACCCATGTCCCCATGTGCAATCCCAAAGGTCCTATATCATATCATCCAATTGGTATAGTACCAGCTCCCAAAGGTCATACATTATCTCATCCAATTGGCATGGTACCAGCTCCTCAACCTCCTATATTATATCATCCAATTGGGATGGGGATGGTACCACCTCCTGAACGTCCTATATTATCTCACCCAATTGACATGATACCACCTACTTTTTCTCATGGAAGAAGTTATGGACTAAACCAACCAATGTTTGATGTCCCCATGTCCAATCGTGGAAGTTATGGACATGGCCGACCACCACCTCCATCATAGTTACATTACTACTCTTTAGTGTTTAATTATATTTTGATTGTAATATATATATGTTTGGTCTCATTAATTATGCATTTTAGTCTTAGAAATTGATATTTATACATTATATTAAGTTGGCCCTTGGGTTTATTTCTTTGAGTTAAAATAAAGACTCTTAACAATTAAAGTGAAGATTTTTTAGCAGCGATTTTTTTGTTAAATTTTTTTCTTTAGTCTTGCATTACATGTTTACATGCTTTGGGGATGAGTGGGTTCCAATTTTGACTTCTTGCTTGTGTAACAATTACATGTGTGTTCCTAGAGCTAATCATGCACATTGGTTTTAGCAATTTTCCACACATGATTTTAGTTTTTAATGGTCTACTGGTTCAACTCATGGTTTTTTAGTTTTGGTTCTGGAATTGTCCTTGTATTCTAATATAAGGTTAATGGATTTGGATTTATGGATGTGATGATCTATACATATTATATTGGAATATTGTAATGAACAATATAATTAAAAATCTTCTAGAATTCCCATTTTTGGTTCCTAGGGAAAGTATCCATGTAAATTTGTGTGTTCAAATTTATTTTCATTAAGAATTGGCTTTCAACAAGTAACTTTACAAAACTAAAACCAATAGTATATTACAACTAAGGATATAATGTAGTAATCACTATGTATTAAATAATAATATTCATATAATAGTTAGGACAATTATTAGTGTAATAATGATAGAGGTTGATCTTCTCGTTTAGTATTTACATGAAGCCTTCCTTCTTACATCTTCATTCATACTCAGATGTAGCGTCCACATGCAACTCAGTTGTGAAGAGAAAGAAACACAACATAGCATCATTAACAATAGGTGCAACCATTCAACCATACTTTTAAAACACAACCTCTAGGCATAAAATTATTGACAACTTCATCTTGTGTAACCATCAGGATTGGTGAATGATTTACAATACAAACCCCATCCACACTCTCTTGATACAAAATCAGCATCAACCTACACATGTAGCAATCCTCAATGTAAAGTCCTCATAAGGAAGATTAAAACATAGACACTTCAATGCTTAGACCTTGACTCAACTATGCATGGCATGACACAATACATTACAGTTACAAGACAACTAGTCCTCATGACAATACAATATTATAAATCAAATAACAGAGCAATGTAACAGTCTCCTCCCTTTTTCTCACACAAAATCATGGTCATATACAATAAAATAACCTCATATAAACCAAGGGTTTCCTTCTAAGGGAAAAAACCCTAGATTAACATAAATTCTACCTTCATACCTTTTGCCTAATGAATGACTATATTAACTACAAAATTATAGTATTTTACAAGGAAATTTTTATCTGATTTTTTGCTTCAAAGGCATTGTCCCCGAACACCATCTAGAGGTGGGACTCTAAATAATTGTTTCCACCCCCCGTTGGACCCCCCTAGTGGCACTAGTTTGGGGAATACCCCCCACACGTCCTCCATCGGGGCTTTTCTGGGGTCATTTGTCAAAAATAGGTGTGTTACTTATGTGATTGGTTTCTTGTGTACTCCACTAAAAGTTTTATTTTATGAATGGTTTTGTTCATGTTTTTATTGAGTAATTCTAGTTGATAAATTAATTTTGACATGTATACGTAATCAGAATAATTAAATAAGTTCGTAACACCTTCTAGGTATCAAAAGTTTGGCATAGCATTAGAGCTATCTGCAATGGAAGTACACCAAGCACTCAAAATCCCAAACTTGGCTTTGCAAATAAAAGACCACTCAAAAGCAATCAAGGAAAATTGATAAACAACAAGAGGAAGTGCAAAGAAACTCTATGGTTATAGTTTAGTGGATAGAAAAATCAAGCATAAACAATGATCTACAATGGCTAAAAAACCTAACGCTAAGTCAAGGTGAAGACAAGAAAGTAATGGAAACAAAAGAGATTTCTCTGAATATAATAAGATGAACATATCTGAAACACTAAACTAGACCTCTCAGGTCCAAATTTGCACAACCACATAGAACCAAACATAAGAATGCCACTAAAAACAAACAAACTCAAGCAAAACCCTACAATGGAAACACCAAAATTAGAGAATAAATAAGATCCACTTCAAGAAAACTTCTCTAATGTACATTTAAAACAAATATGAACTAATGTAATCATAGGGAGCACAGATCTAAAATATGAAAACAAGATCTGAGGGAAAATCCCTCGAAAAACAAAGCAAAACAACTTGAAAAGAAGCCCTTAAATAAGAAAGAAACTTGATCTAATCAAAGAAATAGTTCTCAATATGGTCTGAGATAGATCTTAACTGAAACATATAGAGGAAACACAAACATAAAAGCTCAAAACAAGTCCTAAGAGAACAACCCTACAAAAATCAAATTATAGGTACAAATGTTGACTAAATAGTGGCTAAACAAAGTCTTTGATGTACATTAATAATAGTTAATAAGCATCCCTAAGGCCAAACACTCTGTAATTAGCTTTGAATCAACATCTATCTAGCAATATACTTTGAAACACAAAATCAAATGAAACCTAACCAGGTTTCAAGCCAAGGGGAGTAAATCAAACCCAAATGTGCTTGCACAACAACAAAGAACATGAAGGAAGCAAACAAAAACAAAAATATTTAGGATAATAAGAGATGTCAATAATACTAGGGTAGACTCCCCAAGATAGTAAACAATTTTGTTCTGAATGAAATCACCTAATCACAAGGATTTATTTCTCTATAATACTTTCCTTAGGCTCTATAAGTGGAGAGAGAGGGACCAAATATCTTGATGTGCAAACGTCGTTTTTGAGTGCAAAACTTGAGGAAAGATTTGCACCTCTAGAGATTTGATCCCTCTCAGTGCTTGATAGATCCAGAGTTAAGATGGATTTAGGTTGGGTTTAATCGTGTGCGGTCAAGGAAAATATATGTAACATGTTGTCATTGACTGCATTGCGGGTTTTAAATGGTCAAAGTTTCCCAAGAGCAATGAAGTTTGGAGCCCTTCCCCAGTCCACAAAAGATATTAGAGCTGAATCATACCCTCCCCATTGGGTAGTAATCAGAAAGAGATTTCCGGCTGTATATGGAAGTCCAAAAATGGACTCCTGGAGCAGAAGATAAAGCATTTTGAAGGTCTACCTTGGAAAATCCCAACAAACCAAAAAATGGCTAAGTATGGAGGGAAAATCGCAATCGGCTATCGACAGATTCTCGGGGCTCACACTTAAATATTATCAGCGGTTCTTGACGCCGAGGGTCGATATCACAATCCCACAAATTGGTTGTCATCGCAGGCATGCAGTCACTGCATACTCCAAGAACTCAGGGGGGTCGATCTGCGATATAATGTTGTATCTCCGGGGAAGGACTAAAATAGTTTAAGACAAGATACAATCTTCCATAGGCTGTATTTCATAAGGTTCTTGCATTTGGGATATCAGCTGATGCAGTGTAAGGGGTTATTAAAGGTTTTCTAGGTAACAAAGGAAAAGGCCCCCGCGAGACAATTGAAAGCCTTAGCACCCAAAGGACTAAGCGCTCAGTTCAAGCCTTCGATCACATAAAAGAAGAAGTGAAAGGGGGTTGTATTCCCAACGATGTAAAGGTAAGTCGGGCTCACCTGTTTCATGGTGTTCCTGTGTTAAAAGGCCAATGTTCAAAACGCTCCTGGGTACTCCATGAAATACGACACCAAAATTTTCAGGCCACCGATATTATCTAGCATAAAGTTAAAAAGGCGTATGAGTTGGCAGCTATTTCAGAGGCTGTTAAAGACTGAGAGTGACCTGGAACCTACTGAGAGAGGATTAGCCATGACTTAGTAGGAACATGCCAGGACCAAAGGCCAGCAAAAAAGAGTGGCATGAAGATATTTCCAGAAACCATCATTTCAGTTGCGATGGATTAATTCTGTTTTTTTGTTTTGATCACTGTATTGTTATTCTATTTTTCTTTCAAGAAAGGAATCTCCCTGCTGTAATAGTTAGAGCATTTATGCTGAGACATCCATTCATACAGATAGTTGTAAATTTCCACCTAAAGATATTTATGTAACTGATTTTGTTACCCTCCCTCTCATTATAAAAGGGAGGAAGAAATATTGAAGAAAGGCTTTGAATTCTAGGAAAAAATTGTATGTGCTTTTGAAGTTGTATGGATTCCAGATCTACATCTTTCTTAATATTAATGAAACAGTGGTGATTCCCATGTTCGAGTATTATAGTATGTTGTTTCTCTATTAAACTTCCATTATGTTCGCACTTCCTCTCTGATTTCAAGCAATTCTAGCTGCCAAAAATATCTCTTATATTCCTATAGATTTATTGGTGTTAACTAGTTAATACATATGCATGTATGCAAGTCCGAGATTATATATTTAAATGTGTGCTTCCTGAAATCATAACATTCACTCTTCTTACATCCACATGTCTATCTTTAGCTCAAATAAGTATAAAAATCTTGATGTTTCAAGCTCTATGTTATGATTTATTATTCTCTTTCTCTTCTTTCATTATTCTGTAAAATCTGATTAAACCGTAAGTCCTTGATTACTCGGCCTCCACTTGTTTTTTCCTTATTCTTGTGAGTTGTATATGTGAAAGGATACCAGAAATACATGGCTTATATCCTTGGATGAAGGAGCCAACCCATGTTGTTATGCGTATACTTGTATATCTCTAATTACTATGTGTAGAAGATGCATATGATGCCTTCGGTTTCCTGAGGATCATATGAGGTACATAAAATTTAGATGTGCCCAGGCACTAGTCTTGTAAGCAATCCAAGCCTGTCTCTGGGAGAGACAACAAGACATCTGATTAATTTTATCAATAATATGTAAATACATATAATATTAATATAATCATTTTAAATATGCTAAATATGTTTGAGATTGATTTGGTCATTTTTCTTAGTTACCTCAGTTTGTTGAGATGATAAATATTGTTAATAACTTTAATGATGAAAAATGATGAAATAAAAATTTGGAATTTAAAGTGACAAGGTAATAATGTTGACTGAAAGAAAATATGAATAATAAGAATGTAATAAATTACAAATAGTATGCACTATTCAAGGCACTGAAGGCATTCCATATGTATGTATTGTAATCCAAAAACACAGTGTTTGTCCCAACGACTATAGTCAAAGAAATTCTGGTGTAGGGAGACAACGAAGGAAAGAGGGGTAGATGGATAGCTTAAATACAGGAATATGAGCTGGAAATCAAGCCTACCAAGCTCATCAAAGGCTAGGGGTTGGCCAAGATTTTGTCTGAATCCATATGCCAACCTCTAGGATAAGCCTGATCACAGAGGAGGGCAGTCTAGAGGATGAACACAGCAAAATTAAAACGACTGAACAAAAGATCTATGCCAAGTATGAGGGATCACCCAGGTATAAGAACATTGTTAATTACCTCTTATTTCTAAGGTGCTCGTTGGGATTGGATAGATAAAAATACTAGAGTATGAGATTGCAGGTACAGAAATACATTATATCCAACGGACTGCTCTACTGGAAGGACCCGGTGGAGTTATTACTATTGTGTTTGGTTGAGGGGAAAACCCATGAAGTGATAGAATATTTCTATGGGGGAGTCTATGGAGGACACTACAGTTGGAAGGAAACATCACACAAAACCCTCAAGGAAATATTTACCGGCACATGCTATTTGGAGATGTTTATTCTAAGGTCAGTTCATGCCAAAGATTCCAGTTGTTTGTTGAAAGACAAAAGTTTTATCTTCTCCCCTGATTCCTGTGCATGTAGAGGAGCCCTTTAGAGAGTGGGGATTGGACTTCATCAGAGAAATCAACCCACCTTCTAGCGGCCAACATAAATGGATTTTAACAGCCACTGACTATTTCACCAAGTGGGTAGAGTCTATCCCAGCTAGGAATGCTACATATTCAGTGGTAATTAAATTCATGGAGGAGAACATACGATCCCGCTTTGGGTGTCCTTTTAAAATCATCATTGATAATGCACCGTCTTCAAATCTGCCAAGTTCACCAACTTCTACCACAAATTCAACATCATTTGTTGACACTCCACTACATACTACCCTTAAGGGAATGGCTTGGTTGTGTCTTCTAATAAAATTATGGTGAGAGTTCTAAAGAAGACCACGATTCAAAAACAAAGGAACTGGGACTCTCAACTAGCAATGCCAGCAGCTAAGTTGTTGCAAGAAGTCGAGGAAGACTAAAGGCCAACAAAGAAGAGTGGCATGAAGATATTTCCAGAAACCATCATTTCAGTTGTGATGGATTAATTTCATTTTGTTGTTTTGATCATTGTATTGTTATCCTATTTTTCTTTCAAGAAAGGAAACTCCCTGTTGTAATATTTAGAGGAGTTATGCTAAGACAACCATTCATACAGACAGATGTAAATTTCCACTTGAAGATATTTTTGTAACTGATTTTGTTACCCTCCCTCTCATTATAAAATGGAGGAAGAAACATTGAAGAAAGGTTATGAATTCTAGGAAAAAACATTATATGCTTCTGAATTTGTATGGATTCCAGATCCACATCTTTCTTAATATGAATGAAACAATGGTGATTCCCATGTTCGAGTATTATAGTATGTTGTGTCTCTGTTAAACTTCCATTATGTTTGCACTTCCTCTCTAATTTCAAGCAATTGTGGCTGCCAGAAATATCTCTTATATTCTTACAGATTCATTGGTGTTAAATAGTTAATACATATTCCTATATGCAAGTCTGAGATTATATCTTTAAATGTGCGCTTCCTGAAATCATAGCATTCACTCTTCTTACATCCACCTGTCTATCTTTAGCTCAGATAAGTATAGAACTCTTGATGTTTCAAGTTGTATGTGATGAGTTATTATTCTCTTTCTCTTCTTTCATTATTTTGTAAAATCTGATTAAACTGTAAGTCCTTGATTACTCAGCCTCCACTTGTTTTTGCCTTATTCTTGTGAGTAGTATATGTGAAAGGATACCAGAAATACATGGCTTATATCCTTGGATGAAGGAAACAAACCATGTTGTTATATGTGTATTTGTATATTTGTAATTATTATGTGTAGAAGATGCATATGATGCCTTCGGTTTCTTGAGGATCATATGAGCTACATAGAATTTAGATGTGTCCAAGCACTGGTCTTGTAAGCAATCCAAGCCTATCTCTGGGAGAGACAATAGAACATATGATTAATTTTATCAATAATATTTAAATACATCTAATATTAATATAATCATTTTAAATATGCTAAATATGTTTGAGATTGATCTAGTCATTTTAATTTTAAATTTTCGTAGTTACCTCAGTTTGTTGAGATGATAAATATTGTTAATAACTTTGATGATGAAAAATGATGAAATAAAAACTTGGAATTCAAAGTGACAAGGTAATAATTTTGACTGATATAAAATATGAATAATAAGAATGTAATCAATTACAAATAGTATTCATTGTGATCAATCTCAAACTATTCTTTTCTACTATTATTATTGTCACCCTTATTAGTTTTGTCATCTTTTCATATCGATTATATGAAAAGGGCAGTTGAAATTGTAAACCATTTAAACATTTAGCTCAAGTTGTTGTAGTAAACATCATACCTTGTCTCTCTTGCTCTCCAATATTAATAGGTTGAATTACTATAACACAAAAATCAATGTACATTGTCAATAGATGTTTGTGATTACACTGAAATCAATGCACACTGTTAATCCAATCACTTTAAAATTAATGTGCCATCATACATCCAATTACATCAAATCAGAAATCAACATCTACACTTAAATAAATGCATCTAATGCCAGAAATCAAATAATATTATAAAATAACATCTACACTGAAATCAACGCATCTAATGCAAGTAATCAAATAGGATTATAAATCAACATCTACACTCAAATCAATGCATCTAGTGCAAGTAAATAGGATTAGAAACCAACATCTAAACTGAAATCAATGCATCTAGTGCAAGAAATATTCTTCCCTCAACATCCCCCATCCATATATATATATATATATATATATATATATATCCCTCCATATTTCCTTATTTATCTTTCTATCTCACCCCCCCAAACACACACACTCTCTCTCTCCATATCTATCAATCTCTCTATCCCTCCCTCCCTCTCTCCATCTCTCTCTTCTTCCCTCTATTCACCTTACATATATATCTATATCTCCCTTTGTATCTCTATATCATCCCTACAACATACACTCTCTTTCTCCAATCTATCTATATACCTGTCACTCCCTCCTCCTACTCTCTCTCTCTCTCTCTCTCTCTCTCTCTCTCTAGATAACTAATGAATCTTTCCTTGCTCTTGTTTGCCTCTCCTAGGAAAGTACTATTACTTTCCTCCTAGAAACTCACAGTTGTCAACCCTCTCATGAAAGTATCCATTTTCACACTATAATTGGAGTTTCATAGTCTAAAATTACTTGTTGATTTCAAAGGATATGTGTGTGATCTCTTATTTTATTCATTGCAGCCAACGCAAAATATATAATTATGGTGGTTAGAACGATACTATATATGGGGCTCCTACTCCAAACAATTTGAGGTCTAATTGGGACTTTACATCAGGGAGACCCCCTATATGTTGTTGGTATCCAACATTGTCATCATGATCTAAGACTATAATCTCATTCCAAGCTCAGTATTGATGAAATTGGAGAGCAAGGAAACTTGATCAGTGTACCAAAAGTGACTAGGAATAGCTTTTCATGTTGCTATACACATCCTTTCCCTTTCATGCACATGACTGATAAAATAATACATTCTCAATTGGGTACTTATAAATTCAAGGGAGTTTCTTCACTCTCTAGTTTGTGGCATCAAAATCAAATTTCTAATATTTGTATCTTTTGCATCATTTTTCTCATTTAACACTCACTATCAAATTACAGGTTGGTAAACTCTTCATATTTTCTTGTGCTTGGGCCTTATATTTTTTAGTACCTCCCTCCTTTCTCTTGGTATAATCCTTCTCACATATTTTCTTCAGTCTCTTTCTGGTCTAATCTAAATCCCCATACCCTCCTCTCCCCCATTCTCAGGGCTCTTTATGCTCCCTTTGTGCTTCCACACATTCAATCTTCTATCTTCTCCATCACATTTCATGATCCTTTAGTGGGGGATTTTTGATGTGGGTTGTTGCTTTGGGTTACTCTTGTTTATCCTTTATAGGAACACACCTTCAATTTCCCCTCGCCCTTCTCATTGAGATAGCCAGTGGCACTAATTGGTTGTCCCTTTTTCCATGTTTCCCATCCTCGTTATGCAAGAGAGGGATATATGACACTCTTCCTGATTATTTGAAACCGTTCCTCAAATTTCCATTTGTTTTTGTGGCCTTTCCTATTCTATGATCCGTCGTCCATGCCTCATCAGTGAGCTCAAGTTCATAGGGGCATCGTCTATTACCAAGAGTGCATTCATAGGGGCAGTACATGTATGCATCATTGTATGGAGGAGGCTTCCAAAATCAATTCACATATCAATAGTGGGGATATATGGAAGTGTATTTAGTGCCATTAGGAGAGTAGTTGTAGTGTTCCTATTTGCACCTACTACCGCTCCATGCTTCCCAAGTTAAAAATCTATGATCGATGCATTTTCTTTGAGGTTACATGTCGTTGTGAAAGTATTCCATAGATGTGGTCCCTAATGATAATTAGCCAAAGG
This sequence comes from Pinus tabuliformis, assembly GCA_031772625.1. Lineage (NCBI taxonomy): Eukaryota > Viridiplantae > Streptophyta > Pinopsida > Pinales > Pinaceae > Pinus > Pinus tabuliformis. The sequence continues at coordinate 270,553,102 of CM062817.1, read as the reverse complement.
ACACATAATAAGGTGATAACTCTATTCCTAAGTGACCATTAGCCTCTCAACAAAGGGGAACAAAGATGAGTTAATAGGGTCTCCTCTATTATAGTGTTTTCCCACCAAGAAAAGATAGATACTTGAAGGGAAGGTGAATCTCGAGAACTTTGAAAATAAAATAAGGTTTTTCTTGAACACAATGAGGGTGTGTGCAATCTAATGACAATATCTCATGACATGTTAGTGGTAATGCAATCCTGGAAAAATAAAAATATGTTAACTTGGATGGATGATTGAAGATACTTCCATAATGAATTTGAATATAGTGTAAAAAATGAAATGTGGGAAAATGAATTATATTTCCATATATATATATATATATATATATATATATATATATTGTAAAGTAACCTATATATGTATCTTTATTTCATGGATAAATAATGTAGCTATCATATAGAAAACTAACGTTAAAAATAGAGATATAGAGGGGTTTTCTTAAAAAATGAGTGTTTCATGTATTTTTAGCCCAAACAACCAAGTTTTTCATTTTAAACCTATATATGAAGAAAATGACTTGTCATGCATGTAAGCTTCCCATGTGAAAATTTTTGAATTTGAAAAAGAATATGTGTATTCCTATAGTTAGGAGTGCATGCAACTACGTAGATCTAGGAAGTCCCTAGCAAGTCTTGCAAAGGGGAAATGGAGGAAAGGTTGAGGTTGGGGGAAGGAGTGGAGTGATAAAGAGAGAGGAAGACAAGGATAGGGGTGGGGGGAAGAGGGAGGGATAGAGGGAATGAGTGAGAGAGACAAAGAAACAATGATGGGTGGGGAAGGGTGAGAAAGGGAGATAAGGACAGTGAGTGAGTGAAAGGTTGTGAGAGAGATAGGGGAGAAGAGTGAGAGAAAGGGTGGGTTTAATGGGGTAGGAAAAGAGAGGACAAGTAGGAGAGAGATAAAGATATTTTTGGGAGACAATGGAGGCGAGAGAGAGGGAGAGAGAAATATTTGTGGAAGAGGAAGAGGGAGGAAGGAAGCTTCAGAAATGAGGAAGAATAAATTACCATTCTAATAATTAAATAATAAAGGTTTTAAAGAGGAGGAGACATGAAGTTATTGCATTATCAAAATATATGCATGTAAGTCATGAATATAGAGAAAAGTAACTACATACACATCTTAGATCCATCCCAATTCCATCATTCCCAAAATCGTTAGAGTGATGTTGAAAAACATTGTTGTCTTCGCTGATGAGCCTTGATCTGCCTATGGTTTTTTGGATAAATTGGGCACAACAAAGGACAACAGACTTAGACATTCATTAGGAACAATAACGAGTCATTTATAGATTAAGTGATAACTAAAAAACATTAAAAACAACACACATAACTTGAAATGGAATATAAAATAACAAACACACCACTTACCTGTCTACTTACCTATGGTGGTTTAAGTAGGCCATTATGATCACTTCTGATAGTAATTGTCTCCATTAATGTCTCATTCTTAAAATTAGGTAGGAGGGTGAAAGCATGGAGATGAGTTACACTTTTGGCAGGAGAGGGAGCGTTTGGGTGGAAAAAATGATGGCTTGATTGAGCCATTTAAGTGCTTGATCGAAACTTTTTTAAAGGCTCAATCTAGCTCCTCAAGCACTTAAAAAGTAGCTCGACTAAGCATTAAAACTAACTCTCTATCGATATCATGTGTAACCCCTAGGTTAGGAGCTTAATCGAGCCATAAAGCTGGAATTTAAAATTTATGTAAATATCAATAATGATATGTAAACTTTAAAATTATAAGTATTTGATAGTGTTGACATGGCAAATGTTCGCTATACCAACAAGGGGAACTAACAAGATTGCAAGCCCCAATTAGACCTACTTTCGTTTGGAATGGCTAGTTCCAACGGGTTTTAAGGGACCCCGTAAACTGTTAAATGCGTTGATAGATTGCTTCTGGGAGGAAGACTTCAATTAAATCAACAAAATAAAATAGCTAACCTCTGTGTATTAAATCCTATCTACACTACTTTTAACTACTCTAATCTAGTTCTAGATACCCTAATCTATCCTGCAAGAGCATGACGAAAGAGAGGTTAAACATCATATATGAATCCCAAGTCTAAATGAATCAATTACTGGTTCACATAAGAACAAGGTTGCATCAATTCTAAATTGCAATCCAATCACTCATACAGGAATACACATTCCTTTTATGGAATTAAAGCTTGCAATTGATGTTTAACATAGTTTCAAATCAGGGACTGCTCATGAATTAACTATGATGAAGAATCACATTCAAACATCCAAAGCTAATCATAAATTGTAAGTCATCAATGGGCACAAACAAAAATCACATTCATATTTATGCTCACAACAACATCTTGATTCTTAACATATAAAGAAGAGGAAAATCAATATGAGAAAAGGCTTCTTCTCTGACCCAAACAATCTTCCTTGCTCACAATAAACAAAAGTTGTTCTGCCAAACGAAAAAGCCCTGCTCTCATCTATGGAGGTAATATTTATGCCTTCAGGAACTAACCCTCCTATCTCCCCTGACTTTGCCACTCTCCTCTCTTTTCACTACATGGATCAAAAAAATACAGAGGAGAACAATCGATGAGATTGTTGACACGTCGAAGCCACCTTTGCTGGAGTGTCCTTCTTCCTAGGGAAATGAACGGGTGTCGATGAAAAAGAGAATGGTTGCGTATCATTTCGTTGCACCTGTGTGGAGTGGCTATTATTCCCTGTCATTTCTTGGAGGAAACTGAAGATGTCGTGCCCATCATCCCACATCTGGCATGCTTTGAGGTGTTTCTAGTGGGAGTGACATCTTGATGGATCAGCGTTGTGCTTCCCTTTTGACACAGAACATGCCTTCATTATGCATTATGGTGGTTCATACCCCTTTCTGTAGGTTTCGCTTTTGTAGTATCGACACTAGGGGTGCAGAGGTGTCATCTAGACATACAACACCTTTATCTGCTACTGGATGCACTCGAACTCACTTGCAGAAATAATTCATATTAGCCTTATGATTATGAACAAATGATAAAATCACCCAAGAACATCTCTCGCCATCATTGAAAAATGATAAGGCGTAATGAAATTAAAAGAGCGAGTGTGAAAGAAACAGCCCTTGGCTCAGCTGAAGTTGTGTTGTGACGAGTCACAATCGCACATCCCAATGGGACATCATATGCAACACTGACCCTATCGGATTTCTTTTGAAAACCCAGACTATGAAATCTTACCGAAAACAGAGGAATACACAAAAAAGACTGCATTTGACCACAAGGCTGGATTTGAAAATTAATATGCTTGGACGCATAGTTATCAACGAGTTCGCTTCATCGCTTCGGGCCTTAGGCATAAGCACTAGACTCCGCCGATAGCGATTTAGCGATGGGGAAGGCGGACTTGATAACATATATATTCTGCTTGATAAGATTGGTGAGTCCACCAAATCACATATCACAATGTGTGCAGGCCCAGGACTCCGCTGATTGCGATATGCGACTCGGACAGACCCAATATATATATATATATATATATATATATATATATATATATATATATATATATATATATATATATATATATATATATATATATATATATATATGTTGTATTTAATAATGCAATGGGTCCGCCATATCACATTGTGTTTTACAAATGATCCCAGGCTCCGCCGATATGCGATATGCGATGGGGCTTCGAATCCGAAATGAATGTGTTATGTTTAATGGGATCGGCAGGTCCACCATATCACTGCAAACTTTATGTTCAAGCCTTGGGACCCCGCCGATTGCGATATGAGAAATGCTCCGGACCCGAAAATATATGTATTCCAGTCAATAAAGTTGTCAGGTCCAGTGTATTATGGTAAGCATTATGTGTTTAATTTTCATGCGATAAGCGAAAAGGGGAAATTGGGCATGGTTTCGAGGTATTTTCATTATAATGAGTTATAATGGGAATAAAGATGTGATGGGAGGTTTTGAGGGGTTGGAAAAGTCCTGATGAGGATATGAATGAAGGGCTAAGAAAGGATTATAGATGAATCATGCAGCAGGGATTTATAAAGGGGGCCTTAACCATTTAAAAATTGAAGATTTGACTTGGCCAAGAGTCAAAATCCCTGGGATAAAACAGATCATTCGGAGGGGTGCAAGATCAACTTCTAGGGGACCCATTCAAAATTGCTTATCAGATAAAATTTTAATAGGGTGGTGGTTGTGGTCAGAATAAATGGCGAACCGTTGGGAGAACCAATTATCTCTATTTCCAAATGACCCTCAGATCAATAGAAGATCAAGGCGTTAAAGATAAACTTGAAATGCAAACTGCATAGATGGACAGGCATTGATTCCACTTCAACATTAGTTGCTTTAGGTGGGTTAAAGACAAATAGCTTCTACTTACTGATAAGGCTTTGACAGGCATTCTCCAATGGTCATATTATGGGGTTTATTGACCTTCCTTTACCTGTTTTCTACTTTCAAGATCCTTTCGGGGCCTTCACTAGCCTGTCAATACCTATTCAGGTGTGTACCTCAGCTCTTCATTTCCCATCAAACTCGATGAAGATATGTTTATCTGCACTTTATATAGAAATTTTAGTGCTATACTTTCATATGATTGAATGGGGCATAGTCATGGATCATGCCATATTTTTAAACTATTGAAGCAAGGTTGGGGCTTGCTGTGTCAACCGGTACTCTGAGCCCAGTAACAGTCCTTACTCCAACCAGCTTCCCAATTAACTTGTCCTTCCAGATTGGCACAAGGACTCAACATTTCATTTTATTTTAAATAAGTCCTTCCAGTTTCAGGCACAAGGACTAGAGCACAATTGGATATGCCACAGGATATATGACAGTGGGCTTAGCCCATGAAAGGAGGTTTACTTGTATATGGCAGGCATTGGAAAACTTAGTGTAGTGGACGAAACCAATGGAGAATGACTGCAAACCTTATGGACAAGAATAGGCTAGGTCTGAGTGGGATTTATTTAAAAATGCAGCATTCCTCCATGCCAGTCCAGTTGTAGTTACACATTTTTGTTTTATAAAGATGCCCCTACATGCTCCAGATATCCAAGTTATCAACAGATCTCACCTAGTTCCCAACAGATGCCACTGAGTGACTTCGGTTTTGAATTCCACTACTGATTTTTTTTTAAGTTCTCATGGGCTCATTGAAAATTTGTTTGATTTGCAAGGTAACGATGGATTTAGGATCAGCAGATCCATCAGCAAGTTAATGAGGGATGAAAAAGCCGAAGGTAGTGAATGAAGGCAATCTGAAGAGGTTTGAGAAGGTGAAAACAAGGCTGGAAGACAGAAATCAGATGGCTGCAAAAGACTAAAATTGCAAATATCAGAGAAATAAACTTTGCACAAAACGGGAATGGACAGGATGAAAATGCAACTAAGCTAACAACAAAATAAAAGGAGTCCTAACCTACTCAAGAGGTAACCACCCTACATGGCTACTGGAAGTATCTTTTGAGGTGTTGGCCATTAACAGGGAGTTTTTCAGTTTCTCCCTGTAAACTTTTCAGTCTATAAGTTCCCTGAACAATTTTTTCTTTAATTTGGAATGGGCCCAACCATAAGTGCTGAAACTTCGTGTGTTCACCTTTCGGCTTACTCAGCTTGCCCCAGTTTAGGACTAGCTCTCTGTTTCCTTAGGGATAATAGTCTGATGCATGCCTTATGTGGATTGGTTTATTGATAGCAAATCCAGTCGATTTTAGAGATGAAAGGGAAGAAGCATTATCAAATATGAGAGTGTAAAGGATGCCGAACCTGTTGATAATAGATTTCTCCATAAAAGATATTACCTCATCCTCATTAACCTTCTGAAGTGAGATGGCTTTGGTCCATCTGGTGAGGTGGTTGGTTACCGTGAGTATATACTTATGCTCCTTTTCACCAATGAATGTATTTGTGAATTCCTTTTTGTAATGCAGGAATTCAGGGATTTGATTATCACCTTCGAACACCTGCCAATTTGAGATGTTATCAGGTACGGATGGTCTGAAAATTAATTCAACATAAAATTTATTCTTGTTCAATGTAAGATTAGGCAAAAGTTTTGCAGCCATACCAACCACCCGATCGACATCTTGGTTTTGCCCTCGATGTATGTATGAAATATTAAAAGCATCAAAACTATCAATTAAGCTCCATATCTCATGTTGGTACCTTACCAGGTGTGGCAAATTGTAGCGCATCCTTTTCCTTACCTGGTCCACAATTATCTGCGAGTCACCAAAAACTTTAAGATTTTTCACTTTCATATCAATGGCCCTTTTGAGGCCTTGCAGCACGGCTTCGTATTCTGCCGTATTTTTGGTGCACGTGAACTCCAACCGGCTGGCCATCAGATGTTGGTTCCCTTGCAAGTCAATGAGAATGTTTCCAGTGCCTGCGCCTCCAAGGCAGTTAGAGCCATCAAAATAGAGCGTCCAAAAAATAGAATCTAATGTTACATTCAATGAACTGCGCCTTATGAAAATAGTCCTACCATCTACTATAATACAAGATGATTCATCAGTTGGATCACGGGGGAGAGCTTCCAACTGTGTGTTTGTCACAGTTTCTTCAACTGTTTCTACCTGGAATTCTCTGAAACAGGTTTCGGTGGTATAAAGGTCGAAACTATAATTCCCAAGGATGGAGTTAGTAAACATTACAGGTTCATTGGGGTTGTTTAGTTCTGTTACCACATACTTCATGTATCTTTCTCAATCAACTCTCAGAATATCACCTTTTCCCCTCTGAGACAACAAGAGATGGGACCAATCAGTTGAGAAATATCCATTCAGATTTGATGACCAATCCCTATTGAGCAACATTCCATAAGCCTCAGGTATGTCGACTACCACTATATCAATGACTTGTGTGTATTGTGGTTTAGCAGCCATCCGAATCAACACATCTTTTAACTCCCCAAGTACTTTCACATTTGTTCTGTCCAATTGCATAATTCGGGTTCCAGTTCTCTCGGGTATTGCATGCAGTCTTTTAGCAACAACGTAAGGCATAACAATGGATGAGGCACCGGGATCTACCAAGCAATTGTATACATTCATGTTGAAGATTTCAAATGTGATAAGGAAAGGTGGAGTCATTGATTTTGATTTCCTCCCTATCATGGCTGCACTGACATCTTGGGGGTTTCAATTCATTTTTGACAGAGTGGCTTCCATAGCTGATGGATTTTGGGCTGTGCTGGGGGTACTAAGAGGTTTGGATGCTGACTTCTTGGTTTGGCTACTCAGATTGGTAGGAGGTTTGCAGTTCCGCTCATTCATAGCTTTCAGGAGCAGATCCCCTTGCTGCGTTAATTTTAGCAAATCGAAGTATGTTATATTAGCCCTAGATTTCTTAAGATCATCTACAATGTTGTAATCAATGTTATAAACAGGGTAGGGCAGAGTAAACATACCAGTTTTTTTGTTCTTAGGCAGGAGTTTACCATTTTGGGTCATCTTCGTTGCAGCCGAAGACGTATTCTCTTTCTCTGGATAGTTCGTGACTGGTGTACTCTTGGAATCGCCACTAGGTTTACCCTTCTCAATAAGGACCTTGGGAGTGGATGCTTTCAAAGGGCGAGTATCTTTCTTTGTCTGGTCTATAGGCTTCATGGTGCCTGCAATTGGCCCTTTGCTTCATGTGTGGATTTCATTAGCGTTTATTTCTGTCGTGCTACCTCCTTCATCGTCATCATTCTCATTAGTGTAGAAATCCCACAGTACATTGATTTGAGATTCTTCATCCGAGGGTTCTTCTACCTAGTACTCTTCCTCATATTCTTGTTCTGGTTCGAGCTCCACTATAGGTTCTTCTTTGTTAAGGAGTGATCCAATAAGAGCTAGCTCTTCCGTGTTTAAAGTCCCTTCATTGGGTGGAGTAGGCAATGCAAGTGGACCATGACTACCCTTTGTCTTCTTACGATAGAAAGGTTTGAAGGGTCTTCTATTGTTATACTCTCCTCCACTCCTACTCGTACTCTCTCCAGGATTCTTTTCATATCGACAACTGCATTTGTCAGCCTCTTAATGATCCAATGCAAACCTTCTACATCTGTGGTATCCTTTTCCTTGGTTTCAGCCCCTTTGTTATCACTCCCATTACTCTTCTTGGATACTTGAGAGGCTTTCTTTTCTCCGATTGTAGGGTGGCATGCTATGAGACTAAGCATTTCATTCTCAACTTTTACTGCTTCACCGATAACACCTTGTAAAGTCTGTGCATTACTCCTTTTGACCCACATTGCAGTAGGGACAGGGAGAGCAGCAATGTAGAATTCCATAAGCACCTCTTCTGTAGGTTTGGCGATGGCCGCGATTATGTTGAACAAGGTGTTGAACGGATATTAAAATCCTTAACCTTTTCTTTGGTTTCCATTTTCAAACGGGATGGTTCTAGGACTAAGGCATCAGGGATAGTTAAAGTACCACGTGGAAGCTGCACCAGTCAGGGTAAAATGAAATAGGCGATAGACTATATCTTCATCAGCTACCCCTAACATGTGCACGACCAGGAAGAATGAATTAATATGGTTTTTAGTGGTGTCTCCCCGCTCAAGGTTGAATTTAGGTAGTACCTTTTCTACATTCTTGGGTAAGGGATGTTGCTGCCCACGTATCACCACAGTCTCCTGAGCGAGCCAAGGCAGCAGTGCTCCCAGAGGAGGTGGGAGTTTGTTTCCACCCGGTGGAGGAATATTCGCCATATCGAGGATAGGGATGTTCTAGTTGAGGCCCTCTTCATTAGCATTTTCCAAATCAGGCCAGGGATTTCCTTTAGACGAGGAATCCTCAGGGATTCTTCCCAAGGAGAGTTGATACTCTGCAAAGAATCAAGCACAATATCTTCAAGAGAAGGGGCTGCAAAAATTTCTTCATTAATGTGATAGACCCTTGGCTTTCCTTTTGCTATCGGAGGTAATGACTGAAAGATAAGGAGATGTGATAGGGAATGAGCATAAGCCCAAGTAAGTCTTTTGACTGGTTGTTCCTGAGTGACAGGATACTCCCACAGTGTCTCTTCTTCGAAATGAGGCTTTTCCGAATGAGAGGAGGGGTCTTTTTGACCTTCACAATCCATGTATTAATCTTCTTGAATCCATGCGTGGCACTTATAGATGAAATCTTGAAAAGCTGTGGACTGTGCGGTTCAAGCCCTCCTTCTAACGCCAAATTGTTGACATGGCGAATGTTCGCTATACCAACAAGGGGAACTAACCCGATCTCCATCTTCTTTCACCACCAAAATCGATCTCGCAGATCTCTGACTAAACAGGGTCTACTACAGGCCCGAGTGAAACCCCTCAGCAACAAAGGCGTCCCCTTGAAGCCAAAAAAATCTCTGATACCAAATGTAGTTTTAACCCCATACATAAATTACTTACATACGAATTCTAAAACACAGAAAAATAAACAATGTAAGAGCATAACACATAAAACACATATACACAGAGATTTTCCCACTGGATCCCAAAACTGGGACTACCAGCTTGATTTTTCATTATGTTCCTTTCAATGTTATAATACATATTTATACATGTCGAAGCATCCAATACCATGGAACAAAAAACCATTGCATCCAATACCATGGACTGAAAACCATCGCGTCCAAAAAACATGTGCAAAAATCATGCACAAAACCATAGGTGGGTCCGCCCAACCTAACATAGCGTCCAAAATCAAAAATTTTTGGGGCGCTGCCTTGGACCCCATAAAGTGCGGTTACGGGTACCCCTCAAACCCCCTGTTAACTACATGGAAAGAATAAAACACAACCCAACAAAAATTGCACAATCCCTCTGGGAAGCCAGCCCAGTTCCCTCCCAGAAATGTGCATTTTTTCCTCCCAATTGAGCATACTGTTGCATGTGCAGTTGAGTTGACTGATTCCCTTTAGGACTAAGAAAAATTTATTTTCATGCATGGGCTACTGCTCCCAAGGTAGCATGCAAATGCATTCCTTTATTTAGGGATCTAATTTTAGCAACTGCAGGTTGCATGCAAGGATCATTTTAGAAACCTCCCACCAAGTGTCGCTCTTCCTAGATTTATGGCATGCGTGTCACATCTTCAATTTTATCAAAAATCATGACCTAGACATTGTAGAGCTCATTCCTCACATCGACCTTGCGGCCCTGACATTGCACATTGCATCTAGGAGTCGTCAACACATTCAAGTGAGATTTTTTGGTAAAGACCCGCCTTCCACGTCTTGTGTTGCATTTTTGTCAACTTTTGTGTTTTGTTTTATGTGATTGTTGTCTGCTTGATTTCAGTGAGTGCTTGTTGTTGTTTTGATGCATGTTAGCTTGTAGAAGCACTGTTTTAGTTTTCCTTCACATCTCACTACTGTCGTAGGCATGAAACTGTTTGCACAGACAGTCGTTGTTGCGGCGACTCGTTTCACACACATGCATGCTTTCCTATTTTCTGAATACTGCACTTGTTGTTTTCATGAATGATCATTCACTCTTGTTTACACTCATCTCATCATGCATTCACACTTCTCATGTTTTCAATCACCCGTTGGCCAGACTAGGATGCGTTCGCCTGGACCGTGCCTTGCCTAGCTAGTACTGTGCATTTCTAGAAGTGAAGGCTCTACCTTCCCTCTAGAAATTGCACAAATCTAGCACAACACTGACCACCAGGCATGCATTGTGCAATTCTTGGTGGAAGTGTCATGTTGGCCCCAATAACTGCGTAATTTAGTTTACTGGTTGCATGTCACTGCTGCATGAAATTTCACATTGCTCAGTTTCAGTCCTCAGTAGGCTAGGAAAGACTGTGCATTGCATAGTTCAAGTAGTCAGTCAACCTACTTACAGCTCGGAGTATGCCTTGTACAGTTTTGGCAGTTAATCTCCCGACCTCTAGGCGAAAATTGTGCAACCTTCATCATCAGTCACACATGTACGTTGCAAGTCAGTTCTCAAGTTTGTTTTTGTTTTTGACTAACAATTTTCTTGCCATGAGTGTTTCCATATCTCCAGGTATTGCAGGTTTTCATCTGACTCCCAGCAACACAGGTATAATGGTTTCCAGGAGAGTAGAGTTGTAGATACCGTTCAGATCACACTTAGGATGCAGTCGATCAAGTGTCTATGAACTTGCCTACCCATGAAGGCATCGATTTGTTCGTAGACAAGGGCATCAAGATATGATGGTAACAACATCACAAAAAGCAGCACCATCAACAATAGTTGAAGGCAGTATACCGAATGCAATGAATGTAAGAGGATGCTTGTTGACAAGACAAAGGCGAAACAAAGTTGCAAGCTCAAATAGATCCACTTGTAATGAAAGCAACTTTGGAGACTTAGGCTATAAGGTGACACTGTGACATGAAGATTGCATGAAGGTAGAGAACGTAACAAAGAAGGAGTTTCATGTGCTGAAGCAACAACTCAAGGAAGAACAAGAGCTGCATAGAAGATAGAATGAGTTGCAACAGGAACATGTACAACAGGGGGTGCAACATGCACTCACGAATAATATTTCACCCGTACAAGTTATAGACCCATCCGAGAAGCTGGCACGGAGCAGACAGGGTGAGCAGTGTTTTTGATCACAAGTAAGTGAATGCAATAGCATGCATGTCATTGTGCGCACACATGTAATCCCACCCATTCGACACACTCACCAAGGCAAAGACAAGAAGCAAGTATGACTGGAGCTCAACATGTACCTCAACAATTTGATGAGCACGACCATCAACACATGCTTGGAGAGCAGTGTAGACCCTATGCATCAACATGTTTCCAGTCTGATGGCACTAGGATGACCATGCGCATGCTATCAAAAGATTTGGACAAAGGATCCATATCAGTGCACCTAGATGAAATGAAGGCAAGAGTTCACTCTAGCAAGATGTCACCATTGAGCGCACGGACACCATCACGGACAACCAAGCTTGGCATCAACTCATCACCTTCAACCATCATAAGCATGTCAAAGAGTTGGTCTCACCACAATGGTCTGAGTGTCAAGGATGTCTTTCATGGCTTGCTCAAGCCATTTTGCCTCACATGGGCACATGTGCATTGTAATGTAACATCTTGTCAAGTGGAAGTGTTGTGTGTGGAGCATGATTGTTCAGAGGTCTTTGTTTCAGTCGGATGTATACCCCAGGAAGTTTTGTACACCCCTCCACGCGGGGGGGTGTGGGGGGGACTTGTCCACTACAAATACCTTGTAAAAGTATAGTAATTTCTAGTCAATCTGGGCCATTCATTAGGCAGATGATCTGACGGTAGAACTTATGTTTAGTTTAGGGGTTTTTACCCTAGAAGGCAACCCCTCTCTTTGTATGAGGGCATTGTATTTGAGGCTATGTGATATATGTGTAATCGGTGAGCGAGAAACAGAGAGCTGAGACTGTGAGAGAAAACAGAGGATATTATAGCGGATTTGCTGTAGGTTGTATCTCTTCATTTTGCTGGATAATAGAAAGGAAGGACTGGCTGTTCAGGGTGGACGTAGCCCAAACTGGGTGAACCACATATATCTGTGTCTCTCTTGTTTTGTGCATTTTCTTTGTTTATATTTCTGCAATATTTTATGTGTTCCATTGCTCCGTAATATATAATTTTCTAACAAAGGACCATCGAGCTTGAGCTTGCAACTTTGTTACGCCTTTGCTCTGTACACTGCTTGCACACACACTTCGCAACCACCCATCACAATGGTGTGGCACACTACCTCATAACTCTGTGCACTCAATCAAGAAGTTCATCGATATAATCGAATATGTTTTCCACTATTTTGATCCTGAAGTGCTTGATAAAAATTGCTAAAACAATGGAAGGCCCCGCACAAATCATCTATGGAGCTTTTAGAGCATTTTCGTCTATTAATGTTTGAAGCCCCGAAAAGTCAGATGAAATTTCAGCATCTCATGCACAGATTTGAATACTTCTTTACCAAATCTGTCAATCCCAAGAAGAATTTCAAGCTTAAATCCCGCTCAGCATACTTCAGTGATGGAGCTGCACAATCATAGATGGACATGGTCGCTGTCACAAGTGACTGTCAACTGTCCCATCATCAAACAACTCCACTATTGCAAAGTGATGTGCTAGAGCATGCACACACATCTATTCAACCTTCACATCCTCCCGACATCGCTCCTTCCGATTTTTGCGTAGACTTGGTTGTGAGTCCCATACCTTGTCACATGTATTTTGTACCTCAACCTTCGTCTTCGAACTAGGATAATCCTCTAGATGACACTATCTTGTTTTCTTCCATTCTAGACTCTACACTTATCCAAAATGGATCTTAAACCCTCTAAACCTCTAAGTCTTCAAATATCGGAAAACCCTATCAAAGAGGAAAACACTAAAGAATTGGCAGAAACATAGTAAAGCGAACGTTGAAGTATCATTGAATTAGAGTCGCTGGATCATACAGATCAATGGTCCAAATCAAATCGGCGGAATGCATTGGAGGGTCTGGCGATATCACAATCAACGGAGTGTATTGGAGGTAGCCCTATGGAAGTTGAGATCTCGATCTAGCGACACAACGTGGACCGTTGATCGAGCGTGCAAATCAATGGCCGAGATTACATTATCGCGTCATGAGATTTCCAAAGGGAGGACTTACCAAAGGCCCGAAGACCATGCGATATGCGATTGCGATATATCGCATCACAACAATATAAAGGGGCGAATACCCATAGCCAATGCGATTTGCGATTGCGATCAAGGCGGACCCAACGAGGTTTATAAATGCGGCTCTATAAATCTTGAGTTCTGATATAAAAGTGTTTATGAGGATTTTTCTGTGTATTAGTGCAATTTCGTTATAAAATCGAAATACAAAAGGAAATTGCCCGAAGCGATAAAGCCAGACCCAAAAGATTTATAGATGCGATTTTATGTTATTTGAGTTTCATGGTAAGCGGGATTTCAAGTGGGCTTCAGGCGGTAAGTGGTATTGGATGGGCTCTACCTGATTCCATACACCGTCCGATACATAGCCCACTATAGGAGAGAGAAAACCGCCTTTTCAGGCGGGTAATCTCCGTGCAAGTGGGTTGCCCAAAATGGTTGTCAACCATTGGATTGGAAGGTCGCAGATCAACGGTGCAGAATGCACGAGCAGGTTGGACAATTGGGATGGATACAAATTGTCCACTTGAAATCAGATCAACGGTGGGCTTGTGAGAGCGATATAGCACAGACCTGATAGGATTATAGGTTGGATTCAATATATTTTGAGTTCTAGCTTTGGTCTGTTGGTCGGATTTTCCATTGCTTTTAGTGTATTTCCATTTTTTAACGAGAAACGTATTCTCGTGGATTTCACCCACGCCAGTGGTCCTTTCCATTACAAACAGGTGGCCACCATTCCTTAAGTAGTTTACAATGATTGTTTAACACTCAAAAGGGAGATGAACAGACAGCGACCGGGAGTCAAAAAGCTCGAGAAATGAATGCAAACTGACAGCGCCGATAGGCTTGAAAGCCATTCAATGGTAGAGACAGGGGGAGGTAGTTTCTCAAAGATAGATAGTTGTAGAAAGCACAGCTATGAACAATGGATCAGAGGCACTAAGAGGGAGAGTCTGTGTACTCTTTAAACTTGAGGATTTCGAGTGAAATCCCTGTGTAATATCCCTATTGTTGTTTTATAGCTCTGCTTGAGCTCACACTTGTAATATTCTACTCTTAAATACTTAATATAAAGGTCAACAATGAAATTTGGACCAGGAGACGTAGCCAGGAAGTCTAGTGAACTCCTTGATTAATTGTTGTGTTGATCTGTGTGACTGTTATGTTTTCTAACTGCTCATTGTCTATATTATTCATAATATTTTCAATCCGTTGCACTAAGTAATATAGGAATTCCTGCACATGAGTCTGTAATACCTTAATATTGATTTAAGATCTCATTTTCAGATCAAGTGGTATCAGAGAATTTGGTTTTTTAAGGTTAGACAAGCTTGTGTTGGATTTTGATTTTGAATGCTAACTAGATTAAAGCTCAGATTAGGAGAAGGAGAAATTGTTGAGGCGAACCTAGATATTGGAAGAGTCTATTCTCAGAGGATAATGGCAGAAGAAACCATTGGGATCAGAATCTCAATTTATTGAAGGTTTTAAGGCACTCCAAGCCATGGTGGAAGAGATGTATCCGGAATTTAAGAAGGGTCGAGGTGAAAGCCCCTTAACACCTAAACCGGACAAAGGAGCAGAGGAACCTTTTCTAGTTGCCCATCCAGAAGGCAAAGGAAAAGGAGAAATGCCTTCTCCACCAACTCCTCCATCATTTCCTTCATCATCCTCATCATCTTCTTCGCATAAAACTAGCCTTGATAAGAAAAAGAAGTAAACTTCTTTGATTAAATTAGATGTGAAGTTTGATTTGCCAATCTATGATGTAGAACTCAATGCAGAAAAGCTAGATAATTGGATAAGAAAAATTGATGTATATTGCAAGGTACAGAAAATTGATTCAGAAAAGAAGAAGATTCAGCTGGCTAGCCTTCGACTTGGAGGAACTACACTAGTATGTTGGGAAGGCAATACACAAGCTGATCTGCAAAAACATGGTAAAATCATTTCTACCTAGAATGAATTTGTTTCTGCTATCAAAAAGCAATTCTATCCTTTAGTTTACATGCAGCAGGCAATAATGAGTTGGCAAACTCTTCGCTAGTTGAAGGGTCAGAGTGTACAGAGTTATACTCAAGAATTCAGAAAGAGAGCTCTAACACTAGGAATATCATTAGAATCACATGAGACTTTATTGAACTATATAGGTGGTCTTCATAGCTATTTAAAGCATACTATTCTCATGTTTACTCCCACTAGCTTAGATGATGTATCAGTTCAAGCCACACATCTAGAAGCTAGAGGTAAGAATGTAAACCTAGAGGTTGGGGGATCATCTAAGTATTCTCTAAGCAAGAGTAAGGGAAAGAAGAAACTGAAATGGAAGGAGAGGAAAGCAAACACTGTACAGAAGGATAAACCTTCATGCACTCATTGCAAGAAAGAAGGACACGATGAGGCACACTGCTGGCTTTTGCATCTAGAATGGAGATCTAAGAAGTTTGGTGGAAGGAAGAAAAATAATGTTGCAACTATTTAGCAGGACTTGGGATCAGATTCAAGTGATGAAACAACAATTATAGCCAGAGGTATTAAAGGTAAGGGTTCTAAAGCGTCCACAAGTAATTCTGCACAATCTATTGATAATGAAAGTAATGAGAGGGAAAGAAATGAGCTTTTTCATATTAGAGTAATTTCCAAGCAAAATAAGATTGTTACTTTGTTTGATAGTGGATCACAATTAAATTTGATTTCTAAAACAATTGTAAAGAAGTTGAGATTACAAACAAAACCTCATGAGAAGCGATATCCATTAGGTTGAGTTTGTGATAAAACAAATGTACAAGTAACGAGAAAACGCAAACTTAGGTTTGCTATTGGATCAAAATTTGTAGATGAGGTTGGGTTAGATATAGTTCCATTGGATATACGTGGTATTGTTTTGGGAAGTCCATACTTGTATGATAGGAAAGCTATTTTCTATAGAGCTAAAAATAAGTATCAACTCACTAAAGATGGAATGGAATATATTGTAAGAGCTCATAAACTCAAAGGTAACTATTCTCTCATAAACTCAGGACAGATGAAAAGAATTGTGAATTCAAGTAAGTAGTTTTTACTCATGTTTTTAAAGGCAAAGGATCCTGAAAAATCCAATGCATTTGAAGGTTGTGATTCTAAACAGAAAGCTGATTTAGTTAAAGTTGTTTCAGAGTATGATGTTCTATTTCAAGAACCAAAAGTTCTTCTGCCCAAGCGAGAAATAGTACATGATGTTTGTTTGCAGCAAGATGCTCCATTACCTAACATTAGAATGTACAAGTTGTCATCTTTAGAGAATGCAGAGATAAAGAAGCAGGTATATGAGTTGCTCGATAAAGGGTTTATATGACCAAGCACATCACCATGTGGATATCCAATCGTGCTGGTGAGAAAGAAAGATGGATCGTGGAGAATGTGCATTGATTATAGAGCACTAAATAAATAACGATCAAGAATCGTTATCCTCTTCCTCATATTGATGATCTATTAGATCAATTGAAAGAAGCAGTTTACTTTTCTAAGTTAGACTTACCAAGTGGTTATCATCAGGTCAGAGTTGTAGAACAGGATGCATGGAAGACTACTTTCAAGACAAAGCAAGGACTGTATGAATGGTTGGTTATGCCTTTTGGCTTAACTAATACGCTTGCTATATTTATGAGAGTTATTAATGATCTACTCAGACCTTTTATTGATGATTTTGTAATTGTTTATTTAGATGAGATTCTTGTTTTTAGTAAGACATGGGAAGACCATGTGAAGCATGTAAAGCAGACTTTAGATGTTTTAAAAAGAGAAAATATCTATGTAAAACTGTAAAAATGTGAATTTGGCAGAACATCTTTAAATTATTTGGGTTATATTATAGGAGGTGGTGAATTGAAGATAGATCCCTCTAAGGTTGAAGTCATTGTGAATTGGCCTAAACCCAAATCTGCTACAGAGGTTAGGAGTTTCCTAGGGCAACACAATACAGGAGAAATTTTATTGCTAGCTTTTCTTTGATTGTAGCTCCATTACATGCTTTAACAGGATTGAAACAGGTGTTTTAGTGGGGAGTCAAACAGTAGAAAGCCTTCGAAACCTTAAAAGAGAAAATCAGTACAACACTAGTACTAGCACTGCTAGATCTTCAACATCCATTTGAGATTGAGACATATGCCAATGACTATGCCATGGGAGCAATGTTGATGCAACACAGAAAACCCATATGCTATCATTCTGAGACATTTACTTCTGCAGTAGTTAATTATCCCACATATGATAAAGAATTGTATGCATTAGTAAAAAGTGTGAAAAAGTGGAAACATTACCTAATGGGTAAGGAAACAATCATACATACTGATAATCAACCACTTCAATATTTTCACTCACAAACTAAATTGCAACAATCAAGACATTATAGGTGGATGGGTTTTCTACAACAATTTCATCTTGTCATCAGATATAAGAAGGGCATACACAATAAGGTTGCAGATATGTTGTCAAGACCAATCATAAATGCATCTACTATACTTAAGCATAACTCAGTAATGCATGAAAGTTACATTGAACAATATGATCAAGACATAGATTTTAAAGATCTATATGTAACTTTAAGTCATGACAAGGAAGTAGAAGAATTGGATTACTATGTAAAGGACCAACTCTTATAGCATTTGGGAAAGTTATGCATTCCACAAACTGAAAGAGTTAACATAATTCGAGAAGCACATCTCTAATTTCAGGTCATTTTGGTGTAAGTAAAACAGTTGCACAATTGCAAAGGTTTTGTTATTGGCCAGGAATGCATGGTACAATTTCTAGATATATCAAAGGGTGTACTATGTGTGCTACCAGCAAGCCCAGTAGTAGAAAATTAGGCTTGTACACTCCACTTCCAATTCCTTCTTGTCCTTGGGAAAGTGTTTCCATGGACTTTGTTGGGGGATTTCCAAAATCTAGAAAAGGTCATGATTATTTGTATGTTGGTGTGGATAGGTTCAGTAAAATGTGTATTTTGGTACCTTGTAACAAGCAGGTTACAGTTGAACAAACAACAAAGTTGTTCTTTCAGAATGTATGGGTTCATTTTGGCTTACCCACTTCTATTGTATCTGATTGAGATTCTCGATTTGTTGGGAAGTTTTGGTCAAGTTTATGGGAGTTGATGGACACCAGGTTGTAGAAGATCATAGAATTTCATCCACAAACAGATGGTAAAATAGAGGTGGTCAACAAGACAGTGATACAGTTGCTCAGAGGCTATTGAACAAAGCATCCCAAGATTTGGGATTAGCATTTGTGTTATGTGTAGCATGCTTACAATTGTGCCAAGCACTCTTCTACCCAGAGATCTCCTTTTGAGACTTGTTTTGGTTTTATACCCAGTCTCCCTTGAATTTTGTCTTTGGTAAAGACATAGTAGTTGATGGACACAATGATGTGGACAAAGCAACCAAGTCCATTGAACAAATCCAAGAAATTCACCAGGAAGTACAAGAATAGATGGAAAGAAGTCAAGCCAAGTACAAGGCAAGACATGATAAGCATCGAGTAGAGCATAGTTTCCAAGTTGGTGATCAAGTCTGGCTGTACATTAGCAAAGATAGAATGCAAGGTGAAGGTAAGAAGCTAAAACCAATAAGGTATGGACCTTTCAAGATACTTGATGAAATTGATGAAAATTCTTTTCGCCTTGATTTACCAGCTTATATGCAGATCTATTCAATCGTTAATGTAGAAAACTTGAGATTGTATGAACCTTCATTGATTGAAGATCCTGAAGAGCAAAGTCAGTTGCCTTCTATTGGGGATTTGTTGCCTAAGTAACTCAATGAGTTATAGGAAGACATAGTTCTGGATAGGAAGTTAAGAACTACGCGTCAAGGGGATGTTGAGTACCTGAGAGTGGGACTCAAAAGTTCAAATCCAAGCAAAGCATGATGGATAGAAGTTAAAAAAGTGAGGGAGTTGTATCCTCACTTGATCGATGCCTAAATACCACTTTTGGTGGTCCAAAAACTTTTGAGTGGAAAGGCATGATCCAAAATGGATCTTAAATTCTCTAAACCTCTAAGTCTTCAAATATCGGAAAACCTTATCGAAGAGGAAAACACTAAATAATTGGCAGAAACAGAGTAAAGCGAAGGTTGAAGTATCATTGAATCAGAACCGTCGGATCGCTCATATCAACAATCCAGATCAAATCGACGGATCGCATCGGAGGGCTCAGTGATATCGAAGTCGGTGGAGTGTATCGGAGGTAGCCCCATGGAATTTGCAATTGCAATCTAGCAACACAACGTGGATCATTGATCGAGCGCGCAGATCAACGACCGAGATTACATTATAGCATCATGAGATTTCCAAAGGGAGGGCTTACCGAAGGCCCGAAGACTATGTGATATGGGATTGCGATATATCGCATTGCAATATTGCATCACAACAATACAAAGGGGTGAAGACCCATAGCCGATGTGACTTGTGATTGCAATCAAGGTGGACCCAACGGGGTTTATAAATGCGGCTCTATAAATCTTGAGTTTCGATATAAAAGCGTTTGTCGGGATTTTTCTTTGTATTAGTGAATTTTCGTTATAAACATAAAATACAAAAGGAAATGACACGAAGCGATAAAGCCAGACCCTAAAGATTTATAGATGTGGCTTTATGTTATTTGAGTTCTGTGGTAAGTGGGATTTCGGGCAGGCTTCATGTGGTAAGTGGTATTGGTTGGGCTCCACCCAATTCCATACACTTACCGACACATAGCCAACTGCAGGAGAGAGAAAACTGCATTTTTGGACAGGTAATCTCCGTGCAAGTGGGATGCCCGAAATGGCTGTCAGCTGTTGGATTGGAAGGTTGTAGATCAATAGTGCAAAATGCATGAGTAGGTTGGATGATCGGGATGGATACGAACTGTCTGATTGAAGGCAGATCAATGGTGGGCTTGCAAGAGCGATATAACATGGACTCGATAGGATTATAGTTGGATTCAATATCTTTTGAGTTCCGACTTTGGCTTGTTGGTCGTATTTTCCATTGTTTTTAGTGTATTTTTGGTTTTGAATGAGAAACGTATTCCTGGGGATTTCACCGGTGCCAGTGGTCCTTTCCGTTACAAACAAGTGGCCACCATACCTTAAGCGTTTTACAATGATTTTTTAACGCTCAAAAGGGAGATGAACGGATAGGGGTCCAGAGTCATAAATCATGAGAAAGGAATGCAAATCGATAGCACCGATAGGCTTGAAATCCATTCAATGGTAGAGATAGGGGGAGGCAGTTGCTTAGAGACAGAGAGTCAGAGAAAATGTAGCTATGAATAGTGGATCAAAGGTACTAAGAGGGTGAGTCTGTGTACTCTTTAAACTCGACGTTTTTGAGTGAAATCCATGTGTAATATCTGTGTTGTTGTGTTATAGCTCTGCTTGAGCTCACACTTGTAATATTCTGCTCTTAAAGGCTTAATATAGAGGTCAACACTGAAAGCTAGACCAAGAGACGTAGCCAAGAAGTTTGGTGAACTCCTTGATTAATTGTTGTGTTGATGTGTGTGGTTGTTATGTTTTCTAACTACTCACTCTCTATATTATTCACAATCTTTTCGATCCATTGCACTAAGTAATATAGGCATTCCTACGCATGAGTTTGTAATACCTTAATATTGATTTAAGATCTCATTTTCAGATCATACACCTATTTTGAAAGAGGATCAATCTATCGATGGAGTTGGTGTTGCACAACCAACATGTGCTGACAATCATGAATAGCATGACTGGCAGCTTGAACATCCATCGGCAACCGAGGACCATCCCTATGTGTCCGTACCACCTCCATTTTTCTCTGAGCTCCTCGGTGATCCTTCCATCCTAGATTTTTCATGTGTATCTCTGTTCATAGAAGCACCCACTGTTGATCATTCGCAAGACACACCAGATGTCATTCCATCATCTGATAATGGAGAGGACCAATCATTCTTTGAAAACCCACTTGATTTTTCATCTATCTTTTCTGGAAACGTAGAGGATGAACATTCTTGCTTCTCATCTACCCCTCTATGCGATTCATCGAATCATGAGGATGCCGACTAACATCCTGAATTTTCTGATCTTGGTTGTCATGGTATCTCTACTTCTTCATCCAAGCATGATATTGGTTCAACTATTATTAATCTGTCTAAGACACTGTTCTACGATGATCCATTTGTCAACAAAGTCGAAACCCCCCAAACTATCGAGGCACTTCACCCAGAGCTAATGGTTATGTCAGGTCCTCGCTATCCTGAGGTTGGTTTCACTTCTAATCAAGAAATTATTCAAACACCCAAGGCCTCTCATCACTCATATGTATGCATTGAATATCAATCCAACACTCAGATTTCACTTCCTCCACTCGAACTACACAATCCCATCACTCATGCATTGGAGAAATCTTACTTAGAAAGCACACGTAAGTGGTCTACCTTCCCCACGTGTGCTTGAATGTCACAGTCAAGAGTGTCCATGTGCTTAACATCTACACATAGTGTCACATGACATCGTGGTATGTCCACAGAATGCATGTCATGCACTTTCACTCATTTTTGTTCTCTGAATGCTTGTAAGGTCAGAGTGTGTTTGTCTTTATTGTTGTATCTTTCACATCTATTGGTTCGCAACACTGTGTTGTTTGCGGACCATACCTTCACCAACATGGGCCAACCAATGCATCGATGGATACATTGGAAGTATCACTTCATTTGATTAGGCCCATGCAACGTTAGCTTAGGAGTAGGAATAGTGTTTTATTTTTGAGTTGTTTTCTTGCATGCATGCTTGCTTTTTTCTTTGTTCGCTTGTTTCCTTACTTACCTCGCATGTTTTTTTGTTTTCCTTCTTATTTTCTTACTTTATTTTCTTTTGCAATTACTTTTTCTTCTGCTTTGTTTTCTGTTTGTTTTCTTGTTTTGTTCTCATAGGTTAGTTTCGTATGAAACCATGTATGACTCTCGAAACAAGCTAGGTAAGGTACAAGAGTACTTGTACAATTATCAACATTTGGTTATTTGTTGTCTGCTCTCTTATGTAAGAACTTGTTATCTTAAGATCGTGATATGTCGATGGAAAATACGTACTGATCGAAGTGAACCTTGGTGAAAACACAACACTTGCGTGCTAACTAGTGTCACCTACTCTAGTCGGTTGTTTTGGGTTAACCCTTGGCAGCTCAATCAAGTAGAGTAAGGTGAGGGGGAAACCTTAATAGGCACATCAAAGGTATATAATAAAATAATTCTATGAAGGAATAGTCTCTTCTACTCTCAATAAGTTGGGATCCCCCTTCCGCCTCTGAAATGAATAATTGCTATGCATAATTATGAAAAAATGAAAAGTGAAAAAATTTCATAAATGAAAAATTAATAAGGAGAAATAAGAGAAATGCTTCCTACACAGAGAGGTGATGCAAATAACTCCACCGGGGTATTGACCAGGCTTATTGGTAGCGGAGCGATGCTTGTGTTCTTGCGTGACTCCGTCAGGGTACTGTCCAGGCCTGCTGGCAGTAGAGCAACACCAGAGATGAAACTAAGACTCTGACGACTATACTGCTTGTGCACCATTATACCCCTCAACCCCAATCGAAACAATTGTGTTGAATTGGCTTGAAATGTGTGTCAATTGACCAAGAGATTGGCAGATGCTACATCTTACAATCAAGCAAGTGTGGAAACCAAGACGAACTAAGAACTAAACAATACTTTTAGAGGTGTCAGACTTGCTTTTCACGAACAAGGTCCACTCAGAGAGCTGGAGTTCTACTAGTGTGTCACCAAGTGTTGTAGCGGCTACAACCACCATCCAAAATTTTTCCTTAGCTTCGTTTTGGAGCCTCCCTACCAACCTTTCACAACAGCATGTCTTGTCTTTTCAAGTACACAAGCTTCAATGATTTTCATTAATTTCACAATTTTAGAGGAGAACTAGCCTTCCCACCAGAAATTGCGCAATTCTGTCTAACAGCCTTCTGGGCTCTAGAATTGCACAAATCTGCCTCTCATTGTTCACTGGAAAAATTGCGTAATTCCTCCCAGAAGGATTGCTCAGCCCAGAAATTGTGAAATTCTAGGCCGCACTCAGTTGCCTTGTCCAGAAATTGTGCAATCCCCCTGGGTAGCCAGCCTAGCTCCCTCCCAGAAATACACATTTTTTCCTCCCAGCTAAACAAACTATTGCATGTGTAGTTGAGTTTGTCGATTCCCTCCAGGACCAAGAAAAACTAATTTGCTAGCATGGGCTGCTTCTCCCAAGGGAGTATGCAAAGACATCCCTTGATTCAGGGATCTACTTTTAGCAGCTGGAGGTTGCATGCAAAGATCATTTATGAAACCTCTCGCCAAGTGTCACTCTTCCTAGATTTGTGGCATGTGTGCCACATCTTCGATTTTATCAAAACTCATGAACTGGATGCTGCAGAGCTCATTCCTCACATTGACCTTGCAACTCTGACATCCCACATTGCATCTAGGAGTCGTCGACACATTCAACTCAATTGTTTTGTGGTAAGCCCACCTTCCATGTCTTGTGTTGTATTTCTGTCACTTTTTGTGTTTCCCTATGTGTGATGTTTTCATTATTTCAGTTAGCACTTACTGTCATTTTGATGCATGTTAGCTTGTAGAAGCACTATTTCAGTTTTCTTTCACATCTCACTGTTGTCGCATGCATGACATTGTTTGCACAGACATCATTGTCACGATGAATCGCTTCACACACGTGCATGGTTTCCTATTTTATGAATCTTGGGCTTATTGTTTGCATGAATGATCATTCACTCTTGTTTGCACTCATCTCATCATACATTCACACTTCTCATGTTTTCAGTCGCCCGTTGGCCGGACTGGGCTGCCTTGGCCCAGACTGTTCCTTGCCCAACTAGCATTGTGCATTTTTGAAAGTGAAGGCTATACCTTCCCTCCAGAAATTACACAAATCTAGCCAGGCACTGACCTCTAAGCATGAATTGCGTAATTCTTGGAGGCAGTGTATTGTTGGCCCAAAAAACTACGTAATGTAGTTTGTTGGTTGCATGTCACTGTTGACTGAAATTACGAATTGTGTAGTTTCAATCCTTAGTAGGCTAGGCTGGACTGTGAATTACACAATTCTAGTAGTCAATCAGCCTACTGATAGCTCGGACTATGCCTTTTTCAGTTTTGATAGTCAGTCTCCCGACCTCCTGGTGAAAATTGCACAACCTTCATGATCAGTCACACATGTATGTTGCAAGTTAGTTCTCAAGTTCATTTTTGTTTTCAACTAACAGATTTCATGCCATGAGTATTTCCATGTCTCCAGGTATTACAAGTGTTCATCTACCTCTCAGTAACATAGGTACAATGGTTTCTAGGAGAGAAGAGTTGAAGACATCGTTCAGAGCACACTTGGGGATGCATTCGATCAAGTGTCTATGAACTTGTCTACCCACGAAGACATCAAGGTATTCATAGAAAAGGGCATCAAGATATGATGACAACAAAATCAAAGCAAGAAGCACCATCAATAGTAGATGCAACGAATGCAAGAGGAAGTTTATTGACAACACAAAGGTGGAACAAAGTTGCAAGCTCAAGCAGATCCACTTGTGATGAAAGCAACTTTGGAGACTCGGGCTATGAGGTGACAGTGTGACATGAAGATTGCATGAAGGTAGAGAACATAACAAAGAAGGAGTTTCATGTGTTGAAGTAGCAACTCAAGGAAGAACAAGAGCTGCATAGAAGATAGAATGAGTTGCAACAGGAACATGTACAACAAGGGGCGCAACATACACTCATGGATGAAACTGTGCCTGTACAAGTTATAGATCCATTCCAGCAACTGGCACGGAGTAGAAATGGTGAGCAATGTTGTTGATCGCATGCAAGGGAATGCAACAGCATGCATGTCATTGTGCACGCGCATGTGATCCCACCCATTCGGCACACTCATCAAGGCGAAGACATGAAGTGAGTCCAACTAGAACTCAACATGTACCTCGACAAGTTGATGTGCATGATCACCAAAACATGCTTGGAGAGAAACGTAGCCACTATGCTTCAACATTTTTCCTGTCTGGTCACACCAGGATGACCATGTGTATGCTATCAGATGAGTTGGACAGAGGAGCCATATCAATGCACCCAGATGCAATGAAGGAAATAGTTCGCTCCAACAAGATGTCACCATTGAGCACACAGACACTATCATGGAGAACCAAGCTTGGAATTAGCTCATCACCTTCGACCATCACAATCATGTCAAAGAGTTGGTATCACCACAATAGTTCGAGTGCCAGTGATGTATTGCATGGCTTTCTCAAGCCATTTTGTCTCGCATGGGCACATGTGCATTGTGATGTAACGTCTTGTCAAGTGGAATGTTGGGCCCTATAATACTATTGATTACCCCATTACTATTGTATTTGCATCCCTTATTAATATTGTTGTGCCCCTATTATCCCCATATTTTTATTACTGTGCCCCATAGAATCCCTCTATTGTTATTTTTGTGGCTTTATATTATTATTGTTAGGTCGGCTGAGTTATATTGTGACTCCTTAGACTCCTATATATAGAAAGGAGGTTTTGTCATTTGATCATCCAAGAATTGTTCATTTATGTAATGTAAAGGAGGTTGCCCCCTCGAAGAGGCTGAATTCTAAGGTGTTTATCTATCTTTTCTATCTTTTCTTGAGCTGGTTTCATAACATTTGGTATCAGAGCTTTAGATTCTAGGGTTTCGCTGCTCCAAATAGGTCATCGTGGAATTTTCGCTACAATTTTTTCTGCGATGTTTCAGAAGCTAAAAAAAAACTCATTTGAGAAGAAATCTTGTTGAACCTCGCGTCCAAATTTTAGAGCTTTTCTCACTATTTTTGCGGAGATATGATCTGAGGAAGTTGGTCTTTTTGCAGACTCCTGAATTACATTCCAAACAGGTGACTTGGGGAAAATCATCATAACTTTCTCTTTGAGCATCGGATTGAAATTTCGTAAGAAGGTATAGAAAGAGGACAGACTATAATTTCTTTTGTATATTTTTCAGAGCCAAAGGTCGAAACAGTGACTCGTGGCACATTGTACAAGTTCGCTCTACTGAACTAGTCTATAATTAGGTCACTGTGGGAGATTTCGCATAACTCTTCCTTGGAGAATCCAATTTGGATCAGACTAGTGGCATTGGAAAGAGGACACAGAGGGCTACTGCATGTCACAATTTCAGAACTAGATGATCTAAAAGTACAAATATAAATTAGAGGCAATATCAAGCTCCTACAAAGTGAAAAAAGGTGTGTGGATTCTTTTAAATTTTTGCTTAAGATTGGTTTGAAAATTTATGTTGAAGGAATTAAAAGGGCATAGTAGAGCATTATTATCGGTAACTAATGCCCCATGGAAAGAAAATGCAAACACCTAGTAAGCAACCTGAAAGCTCTAGAATGACTTTTGAAGAAAAGGAAGAAATGCTACATGATATATCAAAATTACAAGAACAAGTGCAACAAATGTCACTCTCACAAAAGCTAACAGAAGCTAAGATAAATGGCCTGGAATCTAACATAAAGGGCATGGAAGCTAAGATGGATGATTTGAAGATAGATTTGAAGAGAGACATGGCAGATTTGAAGACAGATTTGAAGACAGACATGGTAGATTTGAAGACAGATTTGACAAATTTTCTACAAGAAATACTTAGTAATGGTGAAAAGGTAGTAAAGGAAACTCATGATGCGAACAAAAGAATGTTAATCATGATTTTATAGACTCTAATGTGGGATTGAAGACCCACCATATTCCAAAAATCGATATGAGGAAGTTTGATGGCAAGGATCCCACAACATGGATATTACAGATGGAGCAATTTTTCGATTTCAATAATGTGCAAAACACACAAAAGGTACGTATTGCAACTTTATATTTGGAACCAAATCAGTTTGTATGGTATCAATGGCTTTGATCTCATAAAAAATTATCACTTGGGCAATTTTTACAGAAGAATTGACAGCACATTATGAGGATACAAAAAGCAACACTTTTTTTAGCCAATTGATAAGTCTCAAACAAAAGGGTTCAATAATGGATCACATTGAGGAGTTCCAAAAATTGAACATAAGGGTAAAAAATATTCCAGAGGAGCATAGGATTGATGTGTTCATAGGGACTTTGAAGGATAATATCCAACATGATGTTCGCCTTTGCGAACCTAATTCATTAGAGAAGGCATTCAGGTTAGCAAAAAAAATGGAAAGAAAAATTATGGCAACCAGGAAGCATACCACTCACAACTATAAAGATGGATGTGTTGTTGCCCCTAGTCTTCCACAACCTATAAGGTTGACACCACAACAATTGGAAGAAAAAAGAGAAAAAGGGCTTTGTTACAGTTGTGATAGCAAATACACTAAAGGTCATAAGTGTGATAAGAACAAATTATTCTACATAGATTGCAAAGAGGAAGAAGAAAAGGAGCAAGAAAGGTCAAAAGAAGAGGATATACTCCAAGAACAAAGCCTAGATAAAGAAGAAATGAATCTGACCATATCTTGTAATGCATTGGCGGGAATTACCACTCCTCAAACCATCAAGATAGAGGGACAAATCAAGAAGAAAAAGGTAATAGTGTTGATTGATTCAGGAAGCACCCACAATTTTATTCATTGCAAGGTAGCAAAATAATTGAATTGCTTCTTATATCCAGCACCAGAGTTTCAAGTGATGGTTGCAAATGGAGGAACAATAAATTTCTATGGAAAGTGCTATAATATCAAGCTATCGATGGGAGAATATGTATTGACTAGCCCAATTCTTTCCATTCCAATGGGAGGTGTTGATGTTGTACTAGGAGTCGAATGGCTACAAACCTTGGGTACAATAGCTTTTAATTTTCAAGAATTTTTTATGAAATTTTCTATGGAAGGAAAGGAAGTTGAATTAAGGGGTATTGCAGGGAAACCGTGAAAGATAATCAACTCTAACAGTATGACAAAGCTTCTAAAAAAGGAACAAAGGGGTGTAATTGCACAATTATGTTCACTAGATGTTTCCACATTGGAATCATCTATTTCTCCAGATCTCCAAAAAGTCTTGGAAAATCATTCCAAGGTATTTGAGACTCCCAAAGGTCTCCCACCTATTCGTGATCATGATCTTGCTATTCATCTGATTCCAGGAAGTGCTCCTCCAAACATCAGGCCATACAGATATCCCTACGCCCAAAAGAGTGAAATTGAACGTATGGTTGTAGAAATGCTAGAGGTTGGTATAATTCAACCGAGTCAAATTTCTTTCTCTGCTCCAGTAGTATTAGTGCACAAGAAGGATGGATCATGGCGCATGTGTCCAGATTATAGGGAGCTCAACAAGCTCACTATTAAAGATAAGTTTCCCATTCCTGTCATTGATGAATTACTAGATGAATTGCATGGATCAATTTACTTCACCAAGTTGGATCTTCGTTCACGATATCATCAAATCAGAATGAAAACTGAAGACATTCTGAAAACAGCATTTAGAACTCATGAGGGTCATTATGAATTTTTGGTCATGCCTTTTGGCCTTACCAATGAACCTTCAACATTTCAGGGTTTGATGAATTCCATTTTCAAAACATTCCTTAGAAAATTTGTGTTAGTATTTTTTGATGATATACTAATCTATAGCAAGTCTTGGAAGGATCATGTTGAACATGTTGACAGGGTGCTACAACTATTGGAGGAGAAACAATTATATGCAAAAAGATCCAAATGTTTCTTTGGAGTACAAGAGGTGGAATATCTGGGTCATATTGTATTTCATGGAGTTAAGGTATACCCTAACAAAATTAAAGCCATTAAGGAATGGAAAATCCCCACATCCATAAAGCATCTGCGAGGATTTCTCGGGTTGACAGGGTATTATCGAAAGTTTGTTAAGAATTATGGGAGAATAGCAGAACCTCTAACAACATTATTGAAGAAAGATGCATTTTCATGGACTCCAGAAGAAACAAAGGCCTTCGAACATCTTAAAGAGGCAATGTGCCAAGCACCGGTCTTAGCTACATCGGACTTCACAAAAAAATTTATTGTGGAATGTGATGCTTCAGGAAATGGAATTGGTGTTGTTTTAATGCAAGATGAAAGACCCATTGCTTTTGAAAGTCATCCAATCAAGGGAAAGTTTTTACACAAAGTTATTTATGAGAAGGAAATGTTGGCAATACTCGATGCACTTAAGAAATGGAAACCCTACCTAATGGGAATACACTTCAAGGTAAAAACGGATCATGATAGCCTTAAATATTTTTTAGAACAAAGATTATCCTCTGAAGAGAAAACAAAGTGGGTCACAAAGATGTTGGGTTATGACTTTGAAATCATCTACAAAAAAGGGAAGCAAAATGTGGTGGCAGCTGCACTCTCAAGAAAGGATGAGGATGTGGAAGCATTGTTGTGCGCCATTTCTATTATCCAACCAGATTGGATAAACAAAGCAAGGGAGGAATGGAAGAATGATGAAGAAGTGTGGGCACTTATTCGAAAGTTACAACAAGATTCCAGTACGTCTGATACATTTAGCTGGAAAAATGATTCTTTATGGTACAAAGATCGTTTATACCTCTGTAAGAATTCCCAACTAAAACAACACATTCTTATGGAATCGCACACTTCTCCCTTAGGCAGGCACTCGGGATTTTTAAAAACTTACAACAAGGTTAAGAAGGAATTTTTTTGGGATGGCCCTAAATCAGATATTCAAAAATTTGTGGCGGAATTTTTGGTTTGCCAACAAAATAAAGTTGAAACAATTAAGACACCAAGTCTATTACAACCTTTATCCATTCCAAGCCAACGTTGGGAGGAGGTTTCAATGGATTTTATCACAAGTTTACCCAAGTCTGAGGGAAAGACTGTCATCATGGTGGTAGTTGACATACTTACCAAGTATGCACACTTTTGTGCATTATCACACCCATTTAAAGCAAGTACATTTTCTACTGCATTTATGGAAACAATTCAAAAGCTACATGGAAACCCAAAGATTATTGTAAGTGATAGAGATCCTATTTTCACTGGAAATTTTTGGACAAAATTATTTTCTTGTCTTGGTACTCAGTTAGCTCATAGCTCATCTTATCATCCTCAATCTGATGGGAAAACTGAGATAGTAAACAAATGTTTGGAAGGATATATTCGTTGCTTTATATCTGATTAAAAAACACAATGGGTCAAATGGTTGCCTCTGGCTGAATGGTGGTATAACACTTCCTTCCATAAAGCAACAAAAATGTATGGCACTTTATGGATATCAACCACCATCCGTCACATCATATTTAAGAGAAAATTCTAAGGTTCAAGCAGTCGAACATCACATCAAACATCAACAACAAGTCCTCCAACTCTTAAAGGATAACCTCGTGTTGGCACAGAATAGAATGAAACAACAAGTAGATCAACATCGCAGTGAAAGAAGTTTTGATGTAGGTGATTGGGTATTCCTACGGCTACAACCATATAAGAAAAAGTCCCTCAAGCAAGCTAAGAAGGATAATAAATTATCACCAAAGTATTATGGTCCATACAAGTTGTTGCAAAAGATTGGTACTATGGCATACAAATTGGAGCTTCCTGCAGCTTCTCAATTGCAACCAGTTTTCCATGTTTCATGTTTAAAGAAGGTTATAGGAGACAAGCTCCCAATTCAAACAATATTGCAAGAACTTGAGGAGGAAGGAAAAATTATATTGGAACCAGAAGTAGTCACAGAAACAAGAACTCAACAGCTACGAAATCGATCAATTTCGGAGTATCTTATCAAGTGGAAGAACTTATCCGCTGAAGATTCCACATGGGAGGATGAGAATTTTATATAGAAGCATCATGAACTACTCAAGCATTGAGGAAAACACTTTTTTGAAGGAGAGGGGCATGTTGGGTCCCTATAATACTAGTGATTACCCCATTACTATTGTAGTTGCATCCCTTATTATATTGTTGTGCCCTTATTATCCCCATATTGTTATTACTGTGCCCCATAGAATCCCTCTATTGTTATTTTTGTGGCTTTATATTATTATTGTTAGGTCAACTGGGTTATATTGTGACTCCTTAGACTCCTATGTATAGAAAGGAGGTTTTGTCATTTGAATCATCCAAGAATTGTTCATTTATGTCATGTAAAGGAGGTTGCCCCCTCGAAGAGGCTGAATTCTAAGGCGTTGATCTATATTTTCTATATTTTCTTGAGCTGGTTTCATAACAATGAGCAGACTTGAAGACACCGTTTAGAGCACACTTGGGGATGAATTCAATCAAGTGTCTATGAACTTGCCTACCCATGAAGACATCAAGGTATTCATAGACAAGGGCATCAAGATATGGCGACAACAAAATCAAAGCAAGCAGCACCATCAACAGTCGCTGAAGGCGGCATAGCAGATGCAACGAATGCAAGAGGAAGTTTAATGACAACACAAAGGTGGAACAAAGTTGCAAGCTCAAACATATCCACTTGTGATGAAAGCAACTTTGGAGATGCAGGCTATGAGGTGACGACTTGACATGAAGATTGCATGAAGGTAGAGAACGTAAGAAAGAAGGAGTTTCATGTGCTGAAGAAGCAACTCAAGGAAGAATAAGAGCTGCATAGAAGATAGAATGAATTGCAACAGGAACATGTACAACAGGGGGTGCAACATACACTCATGGATGAAACTACATCTATACAAGTTATAGATCCATTCCAGCAACTGGAACGGAGCAGAAATGGTGAGCAGTGTTGTTGATCGCATGCAAGGGAATGCAACATCATGCATGTCATTGTGCACACGCATGTGATCCCACCCATTCAGCACACTCATCAAGGCGAAGACAAGAAGTGAGTCCGACTAGAGTTCAACATGTACCTCGACAAGTTGATGTGCATGATCACCAGCACATCCTTGGAGAGCAACGTAGCCACTATGCATCAACATGTTTCCTGTCTGGTCACACTAGTATGACCATGTGTATGCTATCAGATGAGTTGGACGGAGGAGCCATATCAATGCACCCAGATGCAATGAAGGAAATAGTTCGCTCCAACAAGATGTCACCATTGAGCACACAAACACTATCATGGAGAACCAAGCTTGGAATTAGCTCATCACCTTCGACCATCACAATCATGTCAAAGAGTTGGTATCACCACAACAGTTCAAGTGCCAGTGATGTGTTGCATGGCTTTCTCAAGCCATTTTGTCTCACATGGGCACATGTGCATTGTAATGTAACGTCTTGTCAAGTGGAAGTGCAAGTGTCAATAGTTGTGTTAGAAAAGTATATATTATAGAGAAATGGAACACATAAAATATATTGCAAAAATATAAACATAGAAAACACATAAAACAAGAGAGACACCGATATATGTGGTTCATCCAATTTGGGCTATGTCCATAGAGAAACAACTAGTACTTCATTTTATATTATCCAGCAAACTGAAGAGATACAACCTACAACATATCCATTGTAATTCCCTCTTCGCTCTCACACAATCTACTCTCTCTTTCTCACTCAGAATATAGATCTCCATAGACACAATAAAACTCCCTCATATATAGAGAGGGGTTTCCTTCTAGGGCATAAAACCCTAAATTAAACATAAATTCTACCATCAGATCTCTGCCTAGTGAACGTCCCAGATTGACTACGAAATTACAACATTTTGCAAGGAAATTTTACATCTATTTTTAGCTTCGGGGGCGCTGCCCCCGATCCCCCACCAGGGGGGGGCTCCCAAGGATCACAGCGCCCCCCCTGGACCCCCCTTGTAGCGTACATTTTACGAGTAGCATTGCTGCCACATTACGAACTGGGGTCCAACATGGCGATACCTCTAAATAAAGAAGATAATCAAGCTCCACACCCAACAAGTTGAATGTAATAGTCATAGAATATTTGAAGAGTCATGAGGGTAAATGAACGGTCTCAAAGGGGAATGTCAAGGGTCACCCCACCCTTTGCTATAAATAGCACCTCATAACTCATTATATAGGATTTTGGTCAACCAAGATTCGATAGGATTATCTTAGAGAAAGCTTGGACAGTATTGTAATGCGCCTTGGCTTCTCCACTATGTAGAGCTAGTATATACCTTTGGAGGAGCAAGTGGTTGTGGATGTAACATTCCACTATTAGAACTAGCGGATGTACATGGATGTATTGTACGAATGGAACTTACACTTCTTAATATAACAGAGCCAACAAGTTTTCATGCATATGTTGCTATTGTAGTTGGACTATTCTGGTTGCTGTAGCAATGTATGTTATTTAACTTATGCATTTGTGTATGAACTATTTTGTATGCAATTGTATGAATCTTGTTGAAGATGTGTTGTTTATTTAAAAATCACTTTGGATTGCTCGCTATCTTTCTTTCCATCTGGTGATGCATCTTTGCTTGTGTGTTCCCTTCCAATCCGAGTATTATTACAGGTTTCCAAGGGGTGCACTCACCTCACCCTCAGTGTGTTAGAACCTCTCATGCACCTTCCTTCACTTACTATAGTTGTCACACCCTTGCTACCAACAGGGACATCTTACTTGCCTCTATGCAAAACCCCGGTCAAGGTATTACCATACGACCCACTGTTGGAACCCCTACACCAAATGATCTGAGGTCTAATTGGGACTTCGTATCGGGGATATCCCCTGACATGTTAGTGGGTCCATCACCTTCAACATCACATACAATCATCCAACCTCATCAACATAGCCCCTAGGAGAACATTTAACCACTGTGATAGCCTGTCCCTGGGACCCACTATTGTTTTGGACCTCTTAGGCCATAGTCGCTCTCATAGGCCTGCGTACCAGTTATTATGGACCAAAATTGAAATTTTTGTGCTAGCAACCATGGGGTTTAAGCCACTTTTTCATTTTCAGAGCCTAGACCACTTCCTAGAATGGAATGATAGCTTTAAATCAAGAAAAGTATCAAGAAACAATGAAGCAAAATCAATAATCCAAACAAGACCATAACCACACCCCTACTAGCCATGACAAGCATTTCATCAAACATATCATCGACATGTAACCTATAGGTGTAAACTATAGAATTAAGTGTAGGGATCTCATACTTGTCTAAGAATCACTATGAAACATTGTTCCCTCATTCCATTTGATGCATTATCATCTATTAGGTCATAAACACATTATCCATTAATGTACAAGTAAAAACATGCTAAGGTCCATGCATAGCTTCTATCACAAAATGTACATATAACTAGCATAATAGGGACATAAATACCATAAACATATTATCCATCAAAATCCATATATACATCAATACATTTTCACATGAAAATCAAGGGAACGAATTTCTCATTAATGAATGCAATAAACCAACTGGAGATGGGACTACCATGTTCCATCTGAACATAGAATGGCTGAGCCAAATCTCTCTTCAGTCATTCGCCCCCATGGGATATTCTAAGCATGAATATGGGATCTCATAGAACACATGAATCAAAACTCATCCAGGGCTTCCAGAGGCCATCCACCTTAGCCCATCAAACAATGATTCCACCTCTTGGTCAAACATCACAAAACCATCATCAGATTGGTCTCCATCCAAGCCTTCCAGGACTTCTAGAGTTTTTGTCCAACCAAGGCTTCCAGAACTCGTAACTGAACCCATAGCTTATACAAGGCTTCCAGAGCATTTTTCTAAATAAGGCTTCCAGGACTAATAACTCAACCCAACAAGGGCTTCCAGAGTTCTTGTGAGACCAAGGCTTCCAGGACTAGTAACTCAACCCAAGTTGTTATAGGGCTTCTAGGACTAATAAATCAACCCAAGCTAAGGAAATATGAGAACCAACCAAAAGCAAACAATGGAAGCAAACCCACAATCACTATGGCTATCTAGAAAATGGAAAGGCTAGGAAATCTACTATCAATCCAGGAAATCCTCCATGCCAATGACAAATCAAAACCAAGAAACCACATGCATATGCCATGCATGCCAAAACTAGGGAAGAAATCATACATGCAACTCAGTACCTGCAAGCAAATATGATGTAGTTGCGAATTTTGATGCCATCTTGTGCTTTCCTACTCTTCCTTTTCCTTCTTGCTTCAAGAATCCAAGTATGCCACACCCTCCAAGAGTTCTCCAAGAAAACTCTAAGTATCCAAGAGTATGGGAGAGAGAGAGAGAATAATGAGAGAGCTACAACACTAAACTGAAAAAGGTTACCAACTAATCCTCAGAAGATTTTTTATGGATGAGGCCTCTATTTTCTTCATTTTCCATTATTTTCCTCCCTTTTCCTCATCACATGCAACCTGTGACCTTTCACCTCCTTTTTCTCCTAATTTCCATTATTTTCATAAATAAATGTGCCAAAAATGCCTTTTTACCTTACCAAAGCCTTAGCCATTTCCTTTGCCAATTCATTTTCCTTAGAAAACCAAATGAACACCCCCTAGGATGTCTTGCCCAACATTCAGATTGGAATAAGTGTCCCATCAACCGTGGTTATTATTTTTAACTTTTACTACATGGAATTTTCACTAGGGTTGTTACAAAACCCTCCCCCTTAGGGGACACTACCCTCGGTGTTCAATCACACATATACCTTAGAAACCTGTTGAAGAAAGACATATAGCTTATGAATCGTTATAACATAGCTATTTACAATGAAAGATCTACTCAAGAGAAAAACATCATGACAAAATGACAACATACTCCATAGTGGAGCTTTATAAACAACTCATTATGATATTTACAGTGATCATCCTATTGAGTTCCAACTCATATGTCATCATAACATCATGATAACATAACCATAATGACATGACACCCATACCACGTAGTGGAGCTTTATAACATATCTCGTTACGGTATTTACATCCATACACATGGGTACATATAAAAACATCACCATAAATATAGATACCAAAACATATGCCAAATCATATACCAAAACATATATCAAACATATAATAGTAATCATATCTAAGAACATATCAAAACATCATATAGCATATATCAACCCATTATAAAGCATATATCGAACCACCATAAAGCATGTACCAAACCACCATAAGAAAATACCAAACCACCATTTCAAGTTTCTTTGCTCAACCTTCAAACAAGGAAGGATACATGTCTCGCATCTGATCCGCCATCTCCCATGTAGCTTCATCGAGCCCAAAGTGCTTCCATTGCACTTTAACTTGCTTGATTGCTTGGTTCCGGAGCATGAGCACCATTTTCTGGAATATACGCAAAGGCTTCAGTTGGAATTCTCCATCTGGTTCCACCTGAAATATAGACCATTCAATCACATGATCAACATCCTTAACATACTTCTTAAGCAAAGATACATTGAAAACATCATGTACTTTCACTGTCAGAGGAAATGCAAGTCGATTCTCTACTGGCCCAATCCTATGAATGATGTCGAAGGGTCCATAAAATCGTAGTGCCAACTTAGCACATGAGCCAATCTGCAAGGAGCTCTTCTTTGGTTTGATGATTAAGTACACCTGTTCCCCAACCTAGAACTTCTTGAACAACCTGTTCCTATATGCAGAACTCTTCTGCCTATCTTGTGCTGCCTTTAGATTCTTCTTGATCACCTACATTTCCTATTCCATGTTTGTCAACATATCTGTTCCAAGCAATACCATGCTAACAAGATCACTCCAACTAATAAGAGTGTTACAACTCCACCCATATAATGCCTCAAAAGGACTCATCCTCAATGCCTCCTAATAACTGTTGTTATATGCAAACTCTACCAAAGGGAGATACTCTTCTCACTTCCTCTGCTGATGCATTATGTACATCCTCAACATATCCTCTAATATCATGCTGACCCTCTCTGTATGGCCATCTGTATGTGGATGATAAATTTTGCTAAGGACCAACTCTGTGCCCAAACATGCAAATAACTTCTTCCAAAACTTGGAAGTGAACTTTGCATCCCCGTCTGACACAATCTTCTTTGGAACACCATGTAGGCTAACCACATCTCGGATGAATACCTGAGCTACATCACTAGCTGAGAATGTAGACTTCACTGGAATGATGTGTGCAAACATTTTTAACCTATCCATAATGACTAAGATGGAATCATGCTGCTTCACTGTCTTCGACAACCCTATGATGAAATCCATGGAAATTACCTCCCATTTCCACACTAGAATCACAATCAGATATAGCAGTCCACCTGGATGTTTACACTCTGCCTTCACTTGCTGATAATCAAATCATCTAGCCACAAACTCTGTTACATCCCTCTAAAAATTTTGGCCAATAATAATATCTCTTCACTGTTGTTTGTGTCTTCTGATAACCTGGGTGACCTAAATATGGTTTCACATGAAACTCCCTCAAGATCACCTTCTTGAGCTCACTATTATTTGGTACATATATTCTATCTCAGAACCTGACCAATCCATCTTCTATAAGACGATAGTCCATAACCTATGCACCTGCACCTATACTGCCACCTGTACCTGCACCACTACATGTACATGTACCTATACCAGTAGCATGACTTGTACTATCACCCTGTTGCAACCTGTGCACAATCTCCATATACCTGGAATCCTGTTGTCCTACCTGCAAGATCCTATCATGTAATTCTGTCCCATCGGAGCTCACAACTGCCAAGTGATGTACCTGTACCCATCTACTGAGAGCATTTTCCACCTTGTTCTCTTTACCTTTGATGTACCTAATTACGAAATCAAACTCGCTAATCATGGCCAACCATCTAGCCTGCCTAGTGTTCAGATTCGACGGGTCAAAAAAATACCTCAACCCAATGTGATCACTCATAAGCACAAACCTTCTGCCAAGAAGATAGTGTCTCCACATCTTCAATTCATGTATGATCACTGCTAACTCAAGGTCATGTGTTGGGTAGTTCTACTCATGCTTGTTTAGTTTCTGTGACTCATAGCATACTACATGTCCATCATGCATAAGGACTCCACCAAGCCCACTCTTGCAAGCATCTGTGCATACCACAAAATCCTTGTCCAGATCTGAAATCTGTAGTACTGGTGCATGTGTCAACAACTACTTAAGCTACTCAAAGTTGGCCTCACACTCCTCAGTCCATTCAAACTTCTTACCTTTCCTCTGCAATGATGTAATGGGATAAGAAATCTATGAGAAGTTCCTAATGAACCTCTTGTC
Organism: Pinus tabuliformis; assembly: GCA_031772625.1. Taxonomy (NCBI): domain Eukaryota; kingdom Viridiplantae; phylum Streptophyta; class Pinopsida; order Pinales; family Pinaceae; genus Pinus; species Pinus tabuliformis. Next base: position 270,514,288 of record CM062817.1, on the reverse strand, counting down.
ATATCCTACCAGACCCATGAAAGATCTCACCTCATCAATACTCTTAGGAGCCACCCACTCCATGATGGACCTTATCTTCTCTGGATCTACTGCAATGCCTTCTTTTGAGACAACATGTCCCAAGTAGTGCACCTCAGTCTGAAAGAAACTACACCTGCTGAGCTTAGCATACAACTGATTCTCCCTCAACAATCTCAACACTCCTGCTAAATGTTCACTATTCTCTCCCTAATTTTTATAATATACCAGTGTATCATCAATGAACACAATAACAAACTTATCCAAATTTGGATGCAACACACTATTCAACAAACACATGAATGTAGCTAGAGAATTAGTTAAGAAAAATGGAACAACAAAAAAGTCATAAATGCCCATACTGGTCATGAACGTAATCTTGTAAATGTCCTCCTCTTTGATGCATACATGATGATATCAAGATCTCAAGTCAATCTTTGATAACATTGTTGCTCCCTTTAGCTGATTGAAAAAGTAATAAATCCTTGGGAAAGGGTACTTGTTCTTGATAGTCACTTTCTTCAACTGCCTATAATCAATGCATAATTTTAGAGTACCATCTTTCTTCTTCACAAACAAGACTGGTGCTTCCCAAGGTGATACACATGGCCTAATTTATCCCTTGTCCATCATTTCCTTCAACTGCAATTTTAATTCAACCAACTCAGGTGTGTTCATCCTGTAAGGTGCTTTAGATGCTAGTTGCCCATGGCACTAACTCAATAGAAATGTTTACCTCCCCATGAGGTGGAAACTCTGTAATGTCCTCAAGAAATACATCCTGAAACTACTGCAAAACTGGATATTTGTTCAACACATTTGCATCCTCAACCTCCTTACCCTTATCACTACAAATTTGTAGTGAAAATAGCTTGCACCCCTTCCTGTGACTACACTTTTCTTGCATAGTTGTCTCCATCCTAACTGATGTGTCTTTCTTCTTATGTTGTAAGGCTCTTGGTTCTCCATTGTCATCAACACACTCAATAGCTTTATCATAGTAGTCTACCTTGGTTCTATGTAGATACATCCAATCCATGCCCAATAACATACTGTATGAACCCAATGGTAATACATTTAAATGTGTTGTTGTAGGCATACCATTTAAGTCAAATGCACAAGCTCTTACCTAATGATGCACTCGCTTCTTTGTACCTGTAGACAACTTCACTAACTAATACTTTGCATGAAAATTCGTATTCAAACCACACTTATCCTCCAAGTCAAGACTAACATAAATATAATTAGATCCAGGGTCAATCAAAACAGAAATGACTTGTTCACAAAGCTTACCACTCATCTCAATGATAGATGCCTGGTGTTCTATCTGCCTATTGTCCACAATTGCATAGATATGAGGAATGCTTTGGCCTACATCTCCAAAATTCTACGCCTCCTATGCACTATATATATGAGGTCTAACACCTTGATTCTGTGGAAAATCTAAGCTGCGATGATCTTTGCCGCAAGTACAACACTCTATATGCTTCTAGCCTCCGTCCTTATTCTTTTCTTCAAATCGATCTCCCTTTCCTCTATCTGATGCATTGAACCTCCTAGGTGGTGAAACATTCTCTTTGTTATCTGCACCTTATGGTCTTGCTCACTTTTTATCCCATTTTCCTTTGTTCTTTACATTACCTCTCCAACTTAGCTTAGTTTCAGTTTTGCACTTCGATTGTTCATAGCAATGATTTAGCTTTCGAATGGCCTCCTCCAATGATCTAGGCTCATCGAATTCAATCCTATATTTGAATGCAACCGATAGTCCACTAATGAATCTCTAAATCTTAGCCTTCTCCTCCTTGAGGTAAGGCACATACCTCAACAGTTCCAAGAACTTACTGGTGTACTCATCATCTGTCATGGATCCCATCTTTAGTTCATAGAATTATTTTTCCCTGTCATCAAAGTATCTCTCTGACATATACTTTTTCTTGAATAGCCGCTCAAATTCACTCCAAGTCAGATCTTCCTCATTTATGTCCCTAACATTCTTCACATCTTCCCACCAGATGTCTGCTTTACCTTTAAGACTAAAAGTAGCCACTCTAGCTTTCATGTTCTATGAGTAGTCATGAAACCTGAAGAACTTCTTCATACTGAGTAACCAAGCCTCTGCATCTTGTGATCTCTTTACCTCTCCATCAAAAGTAGGTGGCTTTGTTTTCTTAAAATTATCTAGCAAGTATCCCGTATCACTCCTCTTTTAAGGATGATAATGGTGACGATCATAGTGCCTATCTAAATCAAAACTAAAATCATACCTATGTCTATCCATTCTCCTCTTCGGAGTGTCCAACAATTTTCCATCTCGGATTGTGTCATATCTATCTAATCGATGACCACCATGCGATCTACTTCCATATGCCCCATTATATTTTTCCTCCTTCTCATGACTAATCCGAAGATGTCCCTCTCACTGCGAATCTAACAAGCTCTAAAGTATGACTATATTTACCTCTGCTAACTTTTCCTGTGATTGTATAATTTTGTCATTATCTGGCTTACAACTCCTTATCTCTCCCTTTAAACTTCTCAATGTTACTGCCAAATCAGAAGAGTTCCCAAAACCCTGCTTCTCTTCGAATTCATAGGGAGAGTCTCTGTAGTCAACCATCTTGCTAGCCATTTGATATGTCTTCCTACAAGGCATAATATGTCAGATAAGCCAAATAACAATAAATCAATGTGCCTTAGCATAGCTCGGGGAGGATACCTTGTATGAAATATCACCAAATAAGCATGATACATGTATAACATGATCATAAAAACATATAGGCATACACAAGTAAATGTATCAACTCATAAACATCATTCTAACTAGGGTTTAGTCATCAATGCAAGGCCATATCAATAATGCATGTTATGACCTCATGCATGAAAACAACCATTAATCCATTATACACATTGCTACATGAAACCGATAATATGCATAAGAAATTCCTAACCAACTACAAATACACATAAATGCATGTAGTCGAACATAATCGATTAGTACTTGGTATCAACCTATAAGACTGATACATGTAATCAAAATATTCAAGAATGTAACCTAACATAAAAGGATGTAAGTATGCACAACAAAATCAACATGTAAGCAACATATAATCTCCATGATAACCATACTACAACCCTAATTAATCATCAAGCAAATGTAACAAGCACTTAAGTGTAAGAGACATACATGCAATTGACATGCATACATGACCAACACAATCAACCCATCTAGTTTGAGAGTTGAACCATGCTCTGCTTCTACTCTGTAACACCCTCCTCCTAGGCCTACCCAAAGTAACCATGACAACCAAGGTAAACATGAGACGAGAGGCTACTATCACCAAATTCAACCTCCTATCTGACCTTAAGGAAGTGGAATCGACGAAGCATCACATGTAGTCATCCAACCTCATCAGCAGAACCCTGAGGATATAGGTCAACCATTGTGACAACATGTCCCTGGGTCCCACTATTGTTCTAGACCTCTTAGGCCATAGTCACTCTCATAGGCCTGCCGAGAGGCTACTTTGATCATATTCGACCTCCTATGTGACCTTAAGGAAGTGGAATCGATGAAACAACACATACACTCATCCAAACTCATCAGCAAAACCATAAGGAGAGAATTCAACCACTATGACAACTTGTCCCTAGGTTCAACTGTTGTTCTGGACCTCTTAGGAAATAATCACTCTCATAGGCCTACATGCCAGTGACTGTGGACCAAACTTGCTAGTTTCGTGTCAGCAAACCCGAGATTTAAGCCACTTTTTCAAGCCCAAAGCCTAGGCCACTTCCCATAATGGAATGACAGCTTGAAATCAAGAAAAGTATAAGGAAACAATGAAGCAAAAGAAATAATCCCAACAAGACCTTAACCAAACCCCTACTAGCCATGACAGTCATTTCGTCAAACATATAATCAACATGTAACCTATAGGTGTAAACAACATAATAAAGTGTAGGGATCTCACACTTATTTGAAAATCACTATGAACCATTGTTCCCTCATTCTATTTGTTGCATTATCATCTATTAGGTCTGTTGTAATAACTCAAACACCCTCCAAAATTTTGGACTACATCCAATTTTAGAGCCTTCCTCGGTTTTTCCTTGATGTTTGTAGACACTTAGGCTCATCCCATGAGCTCGTGTCATGCTTATCGCTCACACCCATTGGTCAGTCACACATAGGGTATGTTGCCTTGTTGATTCAAGGCATCTTCTTATCGAGTTGTCTTGAGTGTCTTTTCGTAAGGTCATTCATTCACAAGTACACTTCGCTAGCACACCTAGTCATTTTACTAAAGATATGTCGACCAGAACACCCTCCAACAACTAGACCTCTGCTAAGCTGCATTGCATAGTCTCAGCCCTTAGTGATAAATTACTTTTTCCTATAATTTCGTAGATCTTGAGGCTACCTCCTAGGTATTCTACACTACACAATCCTGGAATCAACCCAGCTAGTTGTCACTGAGAAAAACAAAGAAGTTTCTCAGTAAGCCATCTCAATCTGCACCACCCACAAGGAAATCTATCAAGCTTCCTGCTGGTGAACTAAAGAGTTTGAATGGGTAGAGACCCTGGGCTTCACTCCAAAAAATTGTACAGAGGCTGTCAGCATGCCCACCTCTGCTGACTAAAGAAATTGTGCAGACATGGACAAGAACCTAGTTCCTGTCAATGCACTATCCCCTAAATTTGCGCAGTTTTGTCAGCCAGTACCTGTGTTAGCCAACCTGCTACTCCTCCTGAAAACTCCACAATTTTTTTGGAATGTCCTCCAGCTCCCTGACACCTCACTTAGCCCAGAAACTGCACAGAAATGTCCTGTAGGTCAACCTCCTAGTTCTGCACAATTTTTGCCAACAAGCTCCCTCATCTTGCTTCCAGCCTCCCTAGAGAATCTATGTAGTTTTCACTTCTAGTGTCCTTCCTACTGCCTGCACTTCCTCACTGGAAAATTTGCACAGTTCTTCCCTCTAGTTGAGCCAGATCCCGCAGATGGTCACTGCTATTTTGGAATTCTCATCTTAACCTCCTAGTGACCTCTGTGAAATTTTCCTTGATAGTGTCTCGGAGTCCGCATCTCGACTTGAAATGTTCTTTATGCAATTTCAAAGCCTTGACCTCTCTCCTGGTCACCTGCATCCAAAAACAAAAGATGATGCATCATGGTAGACTAAGAGACTTCTGGATTTGATGTCGTCTCACCATGAGTGATTGCAGATACAGGTACATGGATGAGGCATGGCACAACGATGAATGGGATGAACAAGGAGCGCATGCTAGGAGACCTGCTCGTGACCGGATAAACACATGAAGCATGCCAAGTACCAGTGAAGGGGATACATGCACGTGCAACGTCAAGCAAACACCAATACCATCGAAGACTTTGTACACCTTTCCATGCAAAGGTCAAGCTATGATACACCAGGAGCACACTCATCACTCAGCAACACTAAAGCTTAACATGGACACCACCATCAACATGAACATACCAACACTGTAGTGTCGAGTCATGTCATGAATCATCTCGGCTGCATCAGTACTAGGGGCCATATTGTTGTAATCAATTTAATGTAACGTGGAAGTCCAAGAGACCCACATGTAAAGTTGAAGAGTCATGTAAGTCAAACACTCATGAGGGAACTCGAACAATCACAAGGGTCAGTTTCACCCTTGGCTATATATACCCCTCATTTGCACATGCAAAGGAATTTTTCGCCTTGGCCCCTCGCACATAGCCTTGAGAGACTTGAGTATTTTCTTTGAGGAGTGAGAAGCGGCTCCAATGCCCCGTTATTGGGGTTAGTGATGTGATGGTGTACCGATGTGTCTTGGAATTTCACTTAATTTAGAAGCTTATTAACAGGCCATCATGTTTTCACACATGTATTGTATTCATTTGTAAGACTATTCTTTGGATGCTTGTAATGCATCTTTCTTTATTGAGACAGTTGAACTATTTTGGGGTTTTTAGTACATATGCTATGGGAAATGTGTTGTGTATGTTGTTAACATTTTCTCTCTCCCACGGACTATTCTGCTGGACACTTGATAGATTCATTCTCGTAAACTTGTTATAACGACTGTTGCACTTGTGTGGATTATTCCACTAAGCATTGTACATGTTATCTGCTCACCTTTTGTTTGTGACTGCCACATCCGTGTTGACTACTCTGCTAGAAGTTGTGCATGTCCTGCTGTGTTGTGTATCTCTAACATAGTTGGGACTATTCCCTGTTGATTTGAGATTCACTTTCACCCTATCACTCTGCAGTGAAATAACGTTGACACAAACGGCACTAAGCACTCACCAAGCACGTGAACCTCATTTTTCGAAGATAAAGTAAACCACTCTCATGTGCTCACAAGCAAGAGATAAGGGAAATATTTAAGATAATGGAAAATGGGCTATCATACTGGATGGGAATCCTACATCGAATGGTGTGAGGTATAGTTGGGACTTCATACTGGGGAGATCCCCTGAATCTTGGTGGGTCCAGCATTGTCAAAATTTCTGGAACTATAAGGAGGGTCGCCAATTGTTTATGGATGAATGTCCTCTCACCCCGACTCAATAATCATCTGGTCAGGGTAGTAACTCGCACTCCCTCATGTTACAAGTCTATTTGGGAAAATCACTCCCGATGATTAGATCAGTGTAAATAGGGTATATCAAACCCTAATTCAGTTGCTACATGCCCTAGACATGCCACCTCATTGAGTGCTTTCATCCATGAGAGTTTCCTGACTTCAGACCCTACTGAAGTGCTTCCTTAGGTCACTAGCACACCCCTGGTCAGGGGTAAGTACTCTGTAGAGTAGGTAACCTCATTCAAGGCTTTGTTGTAGAGCACCTAAGCCCACTCAAGCCTATGTTGGGTGAGAATCCTCGAAATGTTCATTGGATCCTGAGCATATTCCTCCTTTCTAAGGCCTTCTAGAAGGAACCCAACTCCTATCCTATCAAGATGAACTCGACTTAGGATAGTCTTGGATCATCTAATCCTCTATCCTCTCATCCCTTTGAACATGGAAACTAATCATCCAATTATGGAAAAGCATTCAATGCCATATTAATGACAAAACCACTTGCATTCATCTATAAATTGGCCTCCCATCATAGATCCAAGGAGCTTGGATATTATAGAGAAATATTGTTGCTTTAGAGACTTGAAATCATTGTCAAGTGATGTTATGCTACTGGATTGATGTTGCTATTGGTGTGATGATGGCTTGGACTAAGTTGGATGAGTGACACAATATTGAACCACATTAGGTGTAACTTCTTCTTCTATCAATCAATAAAGTTGTTTGCTCCTTTTCTAATACTTTTGTTTGTATCTATGATGAATGTATGTTCAAATGTTGTCGATTCCATTTGTTTACAATTAAGAGAGCATATGATTTGATTGTTTTCATCTTCTGTTTATTTTGGCAGGTACCAATTGAGCGAATTCAATTTGAGCGGGAGCGACAGGAGCAACTCAAAGGAGATCAAAGGAAGCGAAGAATCATAAGTAGGTTCCTTTATCTTATTTGTTTATTGTAGGAAAAGTTTAAACATCTTTACTTCTGTTATTCTAAGCGTAAGTACCCACTTAGGGAAGATATACTTATCCGTAGGTATAAATTCTGTATAACAAATTGGTGACCATACTGGGAAATGACCATCGTTCCTGGTAGTTATCCCTTGTCTTAGCAACATGAGTAACTTTGCTTGAATTCATTTACCTATATTCAGCGATTTTGAAGCTTGTTTGGTCAAAATGTGTGCTTATTTGTGTGCTGATAGTGATCTCTGGCATCAGCGTACTGTTTTTCTTGACACAGTGCACTGCAGAGTAGCCTTAGCCTAGAGATAGTGCTCCACAACACAATGTCTCCCACTCAGGGCTACATTGGTCCCTGTCAAGCCAAAATCCCATATTTTTTCTTGATTTTTTCTAAACTATTTCACATCTTATTTGTTGAATGGTCAATGTTTCTCTATCCCTGAAGTCTAAATTAGCATTTCCTTTCCATGCTCACTTTGGCTTTGTTTGTTCAATGTTTCTTTATCTTTTCTTTATCATTGTTGAATCAATCCCAAAGTTATTTTAGAATGATTAATATTTACTTTTCTGAAAAGGAATTGTCGTAAAGTATTTGTTTCTTATGAAAAGCATTGATTGATCATTTGTGCATTTAGTTTCTTTATGCTAATCTAAACATTAAAGGAATGAAAAGAAAGACATCCACAATGCATTTAGAAGTTTTTGTGTGCTTGTAGAATGGTATAAGGAAAGTTGCATTAGATGTGTGCTATGTTCTCTGTTTAAATATTATGATTGCTCTATCCCTTTTAGTTACGGTTTTCATTGTTTAAATCAAATTAAAAGAATTCTTCCCATCTTAGTTGCATTCTAGGAGTTTTAGAAACATCACGCAGTGAACTTGAAAGGAAAACTTTTAAACAATATCAACTAAAATTTATCTCAATTAACCTAATAGAGCATTGTAACTTAACACAAAACATTTAGAGGTCTAGGCTAGAGACGTGTTCCGGTGTCGTTAAACATAGTAGCTATCGCTAATGGCCTATGATACATTCTGAGTGTGATACCTCATTCCACGTACATAAGTATACCGTAGCTCATTCATGTACTTTTGGGTATATCGGGCAGTGTTATAGTACGAAACGTATAAGGGAATGATCTCATTGTGTGGTTTCGCATTAGACAATGCTAAAATGGATTGTGCCTCCACGCACTTTTGGTTATATTTGGGAGGACTACATTAGGTTTCTATCCATCCATAAGTAACCGAGTTGGCCACCTTGTATACTATAACACACCAAAAAAAACATTCGGGGAGATTAACTACACGTATGTTAAGTCCTTGGCTCCTCCAAGGCAGTGTATTGTAGTTCACAGTTACTTGATAATTATTTTTCCTAGATTACCCTCTTTTTGTTTATTTCTTTTTATAATAAAATAAATCAGTAATCGTGGAAGAAAATCAACCTTTACCCCATCATTCGCGTAGGACAATGAGTAAACTATCTTTACCCCCTGAAGCTACAACTAATCGATGAAAGCGACCTCATTTAACTGAGTCCAGAACACCACAAACTTCTAGTTCTTCATCTGATTTACCAGAGTCACCTATACTAGTACGTATTGTAATTCCAGTTACTCCTATTATTACTTGTTTATCTGCTATTGAAGTGGAACCTTTACAACTACCTGAGGAAACTGAAAGTGAACTTAGTGAAATGTTAATTGAAGTTTTCCAACAAGAAGTTGAGCCTCAACTAGAAGTTGTTCAAGAAATTCATCCTGAACCCATTTTTCTTTTACCAGAACACTTGGATCCCAAAGTTGAACAACCAGAAGTTGTCCTTGTACCAGAAGAAGATTGACCAGTTTAGCCATATACATATATAGCTGTTGAGACTTCTCCTTTACCATAGATTCAAACAACGAAAATTTATTACGGACTTGACGATGAAATCCTTCCACCTGGTTTGATTTCTATTCAAGAGTAATTTGAAGAAAAAAATTCACTTGGAACTCCAACTTGTTTTGGACAAGGGCTTTATCTTTATCCTTATTTTCCTTGGTTAACTTATACTGCTCCTCTTGATCCTTTTTACTTTCAAACTTCCACAGATTCATTAGGACATTTATTGGGTCATTTGACTATGGCTTAAACAACATCCCAGACTGTGTCATCTTTTATAGTTGCGACAACATTTACAATTGCTACTTCTTCAATTTTTACCATAGCACCTAATTCACATATGTATGGTGGTCCATCCATCCCACTAGGTTACCAATCATTATCTGGAATGCACTCCAATGTTTCTTCTAGTCCATGGTCCTCACCAATGTCATCCACGGGAAGTTTACCTAGTTCTTCACTTGTGGATATTGAACAGTTTTATCCATCAAGTCAATATCAAGCTGGTCCATCTGGTTACTGTCTAATGTATCCACTTAACACTAGATTACCTCCACATGGAGAATAATATGCCCAATCTGGCTTATTCTCCATACTCTGGAGGCCACCATATGGAAGTATACCATCATCTTTAGGTCAAACTTATTCTGGAATGTCTGTTTGTCAATGGCATCTGATAATGCCTATTCAACCAAGGCTTATGTACCCATCACAACCAATACAACATGTTTCATCCATACCTACTACACATGTCATTACGAATTTACCACAGTCGCAAGCTTAGTTGATTGTATCTCAACCTTTGCAAGTTGATCCTTCAACCTCTTATCCTAAAGTTTTAGGTCTACAAACTCAATCTTCTCAAGACATTTTACAAAAACCGTTTATGTCTAGAATCCAACAACCTCGGTCCATTTTACCATTAACTGGGATGACTTAGACTTATACTCGTCCAATTTATCCACAACCTGGTCAAACTTAAACTAGTGGGAAACAACCGTTGTATCAACAACTGTGGTAGCCACAATACCAACAACTACAAATCCAACAGTACCAAACTTATCCCGGACTTGGTCAACAAGCCTATGTTGGGTTTGGTCAACATCAAGCTTACCTAGGTTCTAGTCAACAGGCCTATGCTGGTTTTGATCAATAACAAATTTATCCTGGTTCCCAACAACAACCTTATACTGGATATGCTCAACAAACCTACCCCTATCAAGGTTACCAGAAACAGATTCCTTATGCTGGTATGCAAAGGACTATTTCCCAAGAAATTCTATTTTACCCTGGTTGCGCTCAACCTGACCTAAACTGATAGTTCCCTTTTGTCGCAACAATTGAGTTACCAGATTTAAATAGGCTTACCAATGATCCTGTTCTTTATTCAGTTTGGTGGATGGTGATTCCACACAAATTTCCTTATGATAATCCTAAGTTCAATGGAAACCCTGGAGAAGATCCATCCAATTACATTATGACTTTTCATTTATGGTGTTCATCCAACTCCCTAAATGATGATTCAGTAAGACTACGTCTTTTCCATTGAACGCTCACTGGTTCGGCTGCAAAGTGGTATATTGAATTACCACAAGATTAATTTGACAACTTCATAGCCTTAACCACTACATTTAACCCATTTCCAGTTACCCATCAGATACAAAATTGGAATGAAACTGTTGACCAACTTTAAACAAACCACTGCTACTCACATTTTTTATCATATTCATGAGTGGCGTCGTCGTTGTTGAATGGTCAAAACTTTTGTTCCTAATCAGCTTTTAGCTGAGAGGTTTATTAAATCCTTGTTTCCATCCATCACCAAGGATGTGGCTAAAGGAGGATTTGTTACTGAAGAGCAAGTAATTTCTCGTGCCCAATACTTAGACTTGATTTACACCCAGTCTGGCACGCTCTATGATAAGATGCCAAATGCACCTAGACCAACTTTTAATGTTCCAACACCTCCATCTAGTAAGGACTCTCATGCCGGTGACAGTGTGATATGTTCTTCAAGCATTTAAACAACAAGTAGACCATCTAGTCAAACACTTTCTATTTCAAATCAAACCTCTGATACACCTGATAATATACTTGCTTCCGAAATAAATGACATGGCATCTGACAAAGGTAAAAATGAAAAGCACCTGGAAGTAAGAAAAAGGGGAAAACCAAATTAAACAAAATTCCACCCCTCAAGAGAAATCATTTGATTCCTCTTCTTCAGATAGGAAACCTCGTTACCCATTGTTGGCTTGTTGGGGCTTGGCCCAGGTTCAATGTTAGTTAGCCAAACAAATCCCTACACTATTGGCCCTTTCGGCATCAGCTCGCACAGTGCAGACTAAAGTCTAACTCGAAGCAGTATGGGGGGATGATGGAACCAAGTTTCCGCACCCAGAGATGGTTGTGATTGCAATTTATTCCTTCTATTCTTTCCTTTGTGCAGATCACTTAGTTCTAGGGCTTTCCAGACTAGCCCATTATTCCGGCCTTTAGCACCTCTACAAAAAGGTATGGATGACCTTTGCGTAGCCCTAACCTTCGATTGAGATACTTTCACACTACTAAGGCAGTGTATTTTATAGATTGTCAAGTTATCTTAACAATCTTACTTATCTTACTCGATAAGCACAGCTAGCACTGTGTAAAAAGATATTCTTACTTGCATTCGCTTAATCAATGTAATTACATACATTCGTGTATCATATAAGCATTATAAATGGAATTTGTACACAATACAAAAATATGCATTAACCGGAACAAAGACAAAAAAATTGCAGAATACTTCTCTTTATTGATATCTTCAAGTGATTACAGACTATATCCGCCTTGCGCACACAGCTACAGGGGTCCACGCACTCAGGTGCAGACTTCCACCTTAGGCCTCTACACACTCAATTGCAGAGCCTCTACCTATGCTATGACCCAAAACATAGACTTCTTACTTTAAGATATGATTGTTTGACTTCATCCCATGGCTCTAAAACTACTTAGAGCTTAGCACTTTTTATACAATCCCATGGTCCGCGGAAATGGGTAGATATTTTACAGTGGAATTTACTTGAAAAAATTAAGGGTGGACAACCATTTATGACTCATGACACCTTCATGCTCCACGACCACAAAATGTGGAGTATTTACAAGTTTATTACAAAATTCGACCCAAAACATGGGCTTTTAGCCCCAAAACTGTCCTTGGCTGATCACATTCCCAATAGGCCCCCAACACAAACATCATGACTCACCCTTGAGTCACTCGGTAGGTGCAGAGATCTTAGGGTGAGGACATTCCAGCTCGACCCATATGACCGCAACCTCAGTAGTGCACTAAGCTATCGCATGTTTCACGTCTTCGACCATCTACTCGGTCACTGCTCCTGAATAGTCAGCCTGAAGCTTGTGTTGAGTGGCTTGCAGAGTCGCAAGCTTTCCTTCAATAGAACCTATCATTGTGTAAACTTCATCCAGCTAGGGCATCAGTATTTCCTTCAACACTGCTTCCTTGTGCAGTGCTACATCCACTTGTTCTTTAAGCTACTTGGCCTCCTGCAGCTTTGCTAGTCTTTATGTGAGTGCGACAGTTTACGATGTGCCCTTGACTTCATCATAGCAATGTTGTAGCTCACGCGCTTCCATCTCTAGTCACTGTACATTGGGGTCCTCTTGAAAGCTTTTCAGGACCTTAAACAACTGCTCAAAAATTTGTGTAGTCTTCTACTGCACTGTCCACAACCACCACTGCTTTTGTGACAGCGGTCGCCTACTGCTCCTTTACTTCCGGTGGAGTTGAAGGTTGGGACTTCAACTATAATTCCATGATTTGCAGGTTCAACTCCAACTGAACCTTCACCATCTCAGTGAGAGTGTCCCGCACCCCCATTGCCATCTTGCAGATGCGTACCTTAACTGACTCCTCCTCAAGATTGGCCAACTTCAGGACCATTCAGCATGCCTCCTCGATGACTATCATAATGCACTTGTTCTTATTAGTCTCCTCTGTCACAGCAGTGCTGGAAGAGTCTCATTGTAGTGCCATATGCTTGTTTTTTATTCGTTGTTCAGTCATCACCTAGAGGGCACGGTGCTCATGGGCCCTCAGCTCTGCAATCACTCCATCCTGCAAGAGGTGGAGCGTTTCACCGGGGAGCACTGCCAGATTTAACCCTACTCCCTTTAGGGCACTGATAGTGGGCTTGTCAGCTTTGTTCTCCATGGTTAGTGCTCCATGAGGCAACACTATCGCACTAGAGGGCTTCATGCGCAACATCTTGGTAACTTATGAAGTGATGATAGCCAGGCTGGTAGACACCGTGCCAGCCTGTGACACGTGAGTCTGCAACTCCTGTAAACCTATCTAGATATCCCCCATGATTATCTGCTACTACTTCTCAAACTCTTGTAGGGCCTATGTGGTGACATCCCTCACTGTGTCACTGATATCATGCAAATCGCCCTGTGTTAGCATGATAGGGTCCAGTGATGTCTTGGTAGCTTTTGATTTCTTCCTAGACCCTCCTTTCTCCTGCTGCCTTGGGTGCTTGATGCAAGCAGACATCCCTTGAGGGTCTGCGTCATGCTTCTCACTTTGCTCATCTATCTCCTCCTCTGTCTTAGGTGATGGTGACCTCAAGCCTTTGTCAGAGCCTCACTCTATCCCACCTGTTTGCTTCCCTATCTGTTGAGCGGCAGCGCGCTTCGCCTGGGCCTTTTCAGCAGCCTCCTCTTTCCTCTTTTCGGCCAGCTGTGTCATCTTAAGCTTGGCCTCCTCCTTCTTCCTCTGTGTGATGGACTTGCTTCCTCCCACCACCAAGTCTATTGTAGTGCACCACTCTACTAGCCATTGATCGAGTACCGCATCAATGGTGTCATCCATTGTCAGGTAAGGCAAGTTGTACCATTTCTATGCAAGGTCCTTCCATGCCCTGATAGATACATGATGAAAGACTGCTTTAAATTCTATGTAGCCCTATAGGTTGGCGTACACCATAGGTGACAATCTCAGTTTGCAATTGATGGCCATGTGGATGTGCATATCCATCAAGATCTAGAAGATCTTGCTATCCTTGACTTGCTGCGCATCCTTGGTTGCCCATAATGAAGCGTACTTTACTGATTCTGGGAGGTTTGGCATGACTGAAGTGAACTTGCTGTCCTCTGGCAGCTCCCATGCTACCAACACAATTGATAACAAGAGCCATGCGTAGTGGAACGTCATGCTGAGCTCTTGTACATTGCAGCAATTTGCTAGGAACTCTCTGCGAAGGTAGTCAGACCAGTTGAACTAGACTCATTTGGCGCACTAGGCTGCTGGCGCAATGACAGGTGTTGGCACCTCATTAGTGTGACACTTCCTCATCACTTTCCCTACTAATATTTGTGTGGCTTCCTTTACAGCAGGGTCGTTGATGCTGGAAATAGCATATCTGCATGGCTTCTTCACCAGTTTAAAATTTTCTTTCATAGATTCCGTGAGGGCCTGTCCACCACATTTTCCGCCAAATATTTTTGGCTAGTTCTCTCCTATGTAAGGCAATTATGTGATCCAATGGATCAACCTGTTTTTGATGGGTATTGGCTCCTCCAGCCATAGACACCCATCATGCACCAAGCATAGCAGTTTTTTAATTACCAATATTGTCACTGGGGTGTGGTTGTAGTGTGGCACCCAAAGCAGGTTGAGAAACCCTACCTTGTCTACTCCTCTGAGCCACCTCCGTGGCTCTAATGTGGTCATTCCAATGTTTGTATCGATGATGCACTGCATCAGCTGCTTGGTCGCTAGGTGTGGGAACTTCTCGTGATTAGCCTAGTCCCAGTCCTCAAGTTTTAGCATTGGCACCCACACCAAGTTTGGCCCTTTGAACACAATCTCATCTGGCAACAAAGGGGTTTGTAAGGGGGTCTTGCTTTCATCGATGTATTTTGGCACCTTGGTCTTGCGCTTGCACGGAGGAACATACTCAGGCAACCAAGTAATAGGATCAGCACCCTGGGCTTCAACCTCTTCCACTTCTATTCCTACATCCTCATCATCCATCAATATGTCTTTGATTTCTTCCTCCTCCGGTTCCAAATTTATGGCTTTTCCCTTCTCTTGTGCGGTAGGCTTTGGTGGGTTTCTTCTTGGTGATGCGGTACCATTATCGCAAGTTGCTTGCCCTTTAATCCTTCATAGTCTCCTTAGTTGGGGTGGGATTTGGTCTTGGCATTCTCTGTGATTTAGGGACTTCGGCTAATACCATGGCAACCTCTGGAGCAACTACTTCTACCTCCATTTCAACTTCGACACTGACTCCTCTGCTACTTCTTTGGTATTTATAGCTTCTGTGGGTGCCGACATAATTCTTTCCAACAGTGCTCGTGATGTCTTTGGTAAGTTTGTAAACATTGGAATCACCTTCAAAGCTTCGAAGAATTCTTGGTTCATGTGTGCCTAAGAGCTCAACAACTTAGTTCTCAAAATGGCAAGTGTTTTTTGCTGGGCAGCCACCTGTAATTTATAGGGCATTTTGAATACAAATCTGGCCGTTCCCCCCAAATTCATTTTCATTAATGCCAGATTGGCAGAAGATTTTCAAGGATATAAGCCATAAATTTCATCTTAAATGACGACCGCTCGCTCCATTTGGCCGAATTTCTCCTATCAAATCATGAACAATGACTTTAATAGTTCCAGCGAACCTGCGCAATTCGTCCTTGGGTAGCACAGCTCCCTTCGCGCTACAACGAACCCTATGACACTTCCTTGCTTCACACAATCCCCCTATCATGTAGCTCCCTAACCCGGGTTGTGTAGTTTATAGTCTTGCGCCTCCTTTAACCTGCTTGGAGTGTTAAGACGGTGCTACCTTCATTTACTCACATGGGTGGACCATCGGTGTATGGCTTCAATCGACTACCATTCACCTTTCCTAGGAAGGGATCTCCATTCAACTTGACCAACTGTACTGCCCCTCCATCGGTAATCTCCTTAATGACATAGGGCCCTAACCAGTGTTTCCTGAACTTCCCTATAAATTTATCAAATTTACTGTGATATAACAAATCCAGGTCATTTACCTTAAACTTGTGTAGCTTAATGTGTCGATCATGCCATGCTTTTTTGCGCTGCTTTTGGACTCGTTGTTGAAATTCCAGTAGAAATCTCTCTTCCTCAAGCTCATCTGATTGTGTGAACCTTTCCTCCAGGGCTTCATGATCCGTCATACCCATGGGTGCTGCTATGCACAGACTGGGGACAACATATTCCATGGGCATCACTACTTCAACACCGTAGACAAGCCTAAATGGAGTTTGTCCAGTCAACTTCTTGCAGGTATTAGGTCCCAATTACTTCACTCAGCATTGCAAACCTTGGTCAGCGCATTTTCTAGCATTTTATTGAATTCTTCCACCGTCACGTTATCCTGCAGGTGATAAGGCATGATTTTCTGATGATATACCTAAAATTCCTCCATGAGCGCGCTAATCATCTAACTCAGAAAGTGAATACTGTGGTTACTCATCAAAATATTCAGACATCCAAATCGCGTTAGTACATACCCAAAGAGGAACTTCGCAGCAGTTGCGCCTGTGCAATCCTTCACAGGCTGTGCCTCTACCCATCGAGTCAAATACACCGTCACAGTGATAATGTACTCGCTCCCATCTTTCCTTGGGCCTGGATGGGTCCCACAAAGTCTATCACCCACTTCTCAAAGGGTGGTAATGTCATCTATGGATTCAGAGGCATCTCATCCCTCCATGATGGCCTACCAGTCCTTTGACATGCATTGCATGCTTTGCAGTATGCTTTTGAATCCTGATAGAGGGTTGGCCACCACAACCCTGGATGTAGAATCTTCTGCACGATCTCTCTCCTTGCATAATGTCCTCCAGTGGCGGCCCCATGGGTGTTCGTGAGGATGTTGCTTCTTTCAAACTCAGGTACATACCATCGCAATATCTCATCGGACCCCATTTTGTACAGATGCCCAGCAATGACAAAAAAATCTTCTGCGAGCACCAATAACTCCTTCTTCTACTGTACGGTGTATCCTTATGGGGTAGTTCATGTCATTATGAAGTGTATGATATCCTCAAAATGAGCTTCTATGACGTGCACTGCAAAAAGTTGCGCGTCGGACAACCCTTCCTCAAAATTAGTGTGCTCATCCCCTGTTTCGATGCACGACAGATGGTCTAGTACCCCATTTAGCCGTCCAGGCTTCACAATAACTTCAAAATCATATTCTTGGAACATAATAGCCACCTGCAGATTCTCCCCCCCAACACAGGCTTATTGACTAGGTAATTTAGCACCAAATGATCTGTGTACATCTTAAAATGGCCTCCTAGCAAGTAGTGTTTAAACTTCTGGAGTGCGTATACCATGGCTAACCCTTCATGCTCGATGTTGGAATAGTTCTTTTCTACCTTAGATAACCTTCTGCTTGTGAATGCTATAGGATGGTCCAATTCTTCTCCACCGGCCTGTGTCAGTAGTGCTCCCACCACTATACATGACACGTCAACGTGTACATGAAACTCCTTCTTCCAATCCGAGAAGACTAAAATCAGCGCGGTGACCATCTTTTCTTTCAATACATACAAGCTCCTCTTACATTTCCTCATTCCAACAAAATGTGACATCCTTCTTCAACAACTTCTCCATAGGCGCGGTGATCTAGGCATAGCCTTTGATAAACTTTCTGTAATATCCTATATGTCCTAGGGTAGTGCACAGCTATTTCACACTCCTTGGTGCCTCCAAGTCTAGTATCACCACGATCTTCGCGAGGTCTACCATCAATCCCTATCTGCAAACTACATGACCCAATAGGGTCCCAAAAGGAACACAAAATAGACACTTCTTCAGATTGAGCGCGATATGGTATCTTCGACAAGTATCCAGCATGAGGCGTAAGCTTGCTACATGGCATTTCACCAACCCAAACACAGTCCAATAATCAAAGTATACTTCCAAGAACTTATGAATTAACTCCTTGAACACATCAATGACTACGTGCGAGAAAATCGCAGTCACCTTCTTCAACCCAAAAGGCATTACAGTGTATTGGAAACAACCACACTCAGTCGCGAAGGTTGTCTTGCTTCTATCCTCTGATGCAATTTTGCTCTGATGATACCCAGAGAACCCATCAGTGAAGGAATATGCTTCCTAGACACCTACATTGTCCAACACTTCATCAGTGAACGAAGTCGCGAAAGGATCATGTACACAAGCGTCATTCAACGTTCTGAGATCCATGCATATCCTTATTTCATCCTTCTGCTTCTTCTCCTGTACCACCATTGAGCTTACCCAGTTAGATTCTTCCACAAGCTCAATGATGCTGCTATGAGGGTCTTGTCCAGATCTAAGTGGACCTTCTCCTTATACTTTGGATTGAGATGGTAAGGCCTTTGCCTAACCAGCTTCACGTCGAGCTTCAACATGATCTTCATAACACCTAGGTCCCTGATTATCCCTTTTAGATTCGTAAACTTGGTAGGGAATAAATCCTGGTATTCGCGAAGCAATTCAGTGACCTTATCCACCATCAAGTCATCCCAGTATTCTCCAATCTTCATGAATTTGGGCTCTGCCTTGGTACCAATGTTTACCTATTTCATTTTTAGCGGTGCGGTTATATAAGGAATTCTCAACCTGTGGTCGTTCAACCTCTTGGTGACCTTCTGTTTTAGGGATGTTAATCCTTCACAGATCCTCATCCTCTTCTTCAGTGGTTACATTATAACATTCTAGTGCATGACTCAACTGAGTAGCCCACTCAGGCTAAAATAGGTCTAAAGGATCATGCAGTATCCTAAAGATAGCTGCTTTCACCTCTTGTAGCGCCTCGTCAATACAGCCAAACCCGTATTCAATGTTGAATGTCATTATGAATCCTTCGAACAGAATATCCCATTCACCTGTACCATGGTGGAGCTCTATTTCTACGTACCAGTTCATCAGGACGACACCCGAGGTGTGACAGAAAAGGTGCACCCATTCAAGTTGGGGCTTCTCGCCATAAGCCTAAGCCCATTTGGCTAAGTGCGCATGCAGATCATCCTGCCCATCATATTTTTCTGTTATTTGCACCTTCGACTTCCCAAAGCATGTTCTCATCATCCTCCTACATTGACACCAATCATCAAAGCTTCCCTTGTGCGTACCACACCATCTTGCGGGCGTAGCGCGCAGTGCCGAGTCCAACGCCTGGAAATGCTGCTTTTCTAGTACCTCCATCTCAAATCCATCCAAAAAGATATCTACATCATTCAAGCCATCATAAGTGGGCAGATTTTTTACCTCTGATGACACACAACACAACGACCGGGTCATCATGTTAGAGCTCAGTGTGGTTACTTCATGCAAGCGATTTTGCCAGCACTCTAATTCTTCATCAGAGTTTAAGGTGTAGGAACTCTCGCAATCCCATGCAATTCATCCATCCGCCGTTGGATTCACCAAGTCTTGGTCTTGCGTTGTTATCTTATATATATTGTCCAAATGGTCATCACTCTCATAATCGCGGACTGGTTCAATATAACGCGATCTTTTAGCAGGATCTACAGGTACTATTATGCGGAGTGATTTCTTCTCAAATATCATCTTTTGTTTCTTTAGGTTGATTACCCCGTTCATATCCATGGCCAAGTCAATGCCAAGGAGCGCAGGGTAGGGGTTTCTATCATCCATAATTTCTATTACTTCAAAGTCAGCCAGTGCGCTCGCACCTTCAATATCTATAGTTACCCCTTGCAGCCACCCCATGGGGATGATCTTCGGCTGGTTGCCATCCTTCGCTGAATCAAGGACTACTGCAATGCGAGTTTCCCCATCTATTCCCAAGTCTAGTTCGGTATGACCTTCACATCTGACCTGAGGTCCAAGATAACCTGATCCATCTCATACTCTCTTATCTGCATGGTCAGTCTCATTTCCCATCCCATCCTTGTTTTATGCTTACCAATATTTCATACTACACATGGCTCAACCAGAGTTTTTCCGCCGCATCTATTTATGAGCTCTAGTAACCCCTTCATAGCCTTGTTATCACATAGTAGCTTGATGTGACCTCCAAGAACTTTGTAAGCATAGAAGGGTCCATCTCCTAATCAGGCTTATCCTTGCTCCCTAAGGTGGAGGCCTCAACGAAGCTTTTCTTCGCCTTCATGAATGTTTCATGGGCACGCTCCAAATCGAACTCAATCTCCTTCACGGGAGCTTTGAGAACCCATGTGTTTTCCTTGAGCTATTTTCCCTTATCATCTCTTGTTGTGATTCCACTGCAAAACACTATATTTACGTTTGGATCCTCTTCACACAGCTCAAACCTCATCATTTGTAGGTTTTGAGTTGGTTGGGGTGGTAGCGCCCCTTTGTCACGTATCCTTGATATCAGCGTAGGACAGTCTTTTGTTTCATGATCAAATAGAGTGCAATACTTGCATGATGGATGCGTAGGGTTGGTGCAATCATGGGCATAGTGTCTTAGTCATCCGCAATTGTAGTAGATCAACTTTTCCCGACCTCTGACAGGTCCTCCTCCGCCTTGGCCTTGTCCGCACCCATGAAATCTTGTTCGTGCCATCCCCCATGCTCTAGTCAGGGGGCCACATTTATGCTTCTACCCTATAGGCGGGAGCTCTATCCATCATCAATTCATAGCTTCTGCAACTACGCTCATCATGCCCTACCAACCTACAGAAGTTGCAACAAAGTTGTTGCGGTGTCTATACAAACTTCTGCAATAAATAATAGTTATCTGTGGCATATTTTCCTACTACCTGACATATAGCACGCCACAATGCAAGCCCCATGGTTGTTCCTGCCTGAGCTTCTAGCCTCAAAGGCATCGGACCTCCTCCTACAATATAGTTTGTAAAGACCGGGTAATGATCTTTGTCATGCCCCTAACCCTTGTATTTCAGGCACCATACCTCTTCATGCACCTCTAGTCGAATTGTTTTGTCCTGCTTGAAATTTTGCATCTCAAGGCAAAGATTTTTCAACTGTGCATGGATCCGCTGAACCCCCAGATTTGGATCTTGCATCAGTGTTTCATGCAATCTCATTGCAATCTCTAAGGCCTCTTCCTGAGTCATTATCTTCTTTTGTGACAGCAAAACCCTTAGGTGTGGCAGGAGCAAAGCCACAAACTATTCATGGTGTTGTTCATCTGTTAAGTTCATGTTAGCTTCATGGATTTTACACTTCAACCTCTAATCTAATTCCCAAGGTGTCTCGCCTGGTTGCATCAAGATTTCCTTGAACCCCAAAATCAATTGTGCCTCAGATTCAGGCATACTAAATTCTTTATTCAGTGTTGCCTGGATGTCTGTCACTCCAGCATTCGGGTTATCATTAGAGTACTTGATGTACCAGGTTAGCACGTGATCCTGCAGAGCACTAACCAGGGTTTCCTTCTTCATGTTATCTTCTATAATGCCCTGAGCTTCCCATATGGCTTTAACAATGAACCAGAATTGATCTGGGTCCTCCTTTCCCAATCCTTTGAAAAAAGGCAACTTCACTAAATTTTCCATACTGGACTGTGGTGGAGGTGGAGGTGGTATGGGCAAAGTCATAGGCAATGGTGGTGAAGTTGGAGGTGGAGTGGGTGGAGGTGGCAGTCACGGGAATCCTTGACTTATTAACTGAATAGCACTTTGCGGAGAAACCTGCACTATTCCCTCTTCATCACCTCGCGGAGGTGAAATTAATGGACTATATTCAGGACCCTTTCTTCCTTCATTCTTGTAAGCGTTTCCACTTCGCATAGCTCCAAACATCAAGGTAGATGCATAACCTATTTTTTACACAATAACATTTTAATCCAGGTATTCAAAGATTTCATGTACTTACCTCGCGGACCTTTGAAAAGGCATCGCTCTACCTCACTGTAGCTGACTAAGGTGTCGACCATGAATTCAGATATAAATCCTCCTATGGCATGATCAAGCCAATGGTCAACAATGCGAGCGATCTTATCCCCAGATGCTTCCTATCTCTACACTAGCTCTGGGGTCCAAGCAATAGGACCGTCAAGTTTCCACCTTCCTTGGCTATCTTCTAGCTTTCACGATCCACTCGTATAGCTCAATTGGAAAGGAGCAGAAAAATATCTTGTGTATTTCTATATATAGGTACCTACCCAGCCACTGTTCCTTTGTCAGTCATGGACTTTTGTTCTCATGTGTCGCGAATTCATGAATCTTCCTATCCAACTAGTCTTCGATCTCCTTCTTAGTTTGATTCCAGTGATACAACATCACACATCTCTTATGCAGATTCTGGTCCTGGAAATGGAACCATTTGTTGGCTTATTGGGGCCTAACCTAGGTTCAACGTTAGTTAGCCAAACAAATCCCTACACTACTGGCCCTTTCAGCATCAGCCCGTGGAACACGAACCAAAGTCTCACTTGAAGAAGTATGGGGGGATGCTAGAACCAAGTTTCTGCACCTAGAGATGGTTGTGATATCAATTTATTCCTTCTATTCCTACATTTGTGCAGGTCACTTAGTTCTAGGGCTTGCCAGACTAGCCCTTTATTCTATCCTTTAGTACCTTCGTGAAAAGGTACAGCTGACCTTCGCACAACCATAACCTTCGATTTAGATACTTTCGCGCTGCTAAGGCAATGTATTGCACAGATTTTCAAGTTATCATAAGAATCTTACTTATCTTATTGGATAATCACAACTAGCACCACGTAAACAAATATTCTTACTTGCATTCACTTAATCAACATAATTATATACATTTGCGCATCATATAAGCATTATAAATGGAATTCATACACAATACAACAAGATGCATTAACCATAACAAAGACACAAAAATTGAAGAATACTTCTCTTTATTGATATCTTCAAGTGATTACAGACTCTATTCGCCATGCGCACACAGCGATAGGGGTCTGCGCACTAGATTGCGGACTTCCACCCTAGGCCTACACACTCAGCTGCAGAGCCTCTACCTATGCTATGAACGGAGACTTAGACTTCTTACTTTAAGCTATCATTGTCTGAATTCATCCCATGACTCTAAAACTACTTAGAGCTTAGCTCTTTTTATACAATCCCATGGTCCACAGACCATGGGTAGATATTTTATAGCTGACTTTACTTTACAAAATTAAGGGCGGAAAACCTTTTATGACTCATGACACCTTCACTCTCCACGACCACAAAATGTAGAGTCTTTACAAGTTTATTGCAAAATTCGACCCAAAAATTGGGCTTTTTTCCCCAAAACTGTCCTTGGGTGATCCCATTCCCATAACCCATGTTTAATTTGTAATGAGGGAGCACTTTACACGAGACTCTCGACACCTCTCTGAAGTCTCAAAACTTCTTAAGACTTCTAGTACATTTGCTATGTTGATAGACCCTTTTCCAAAGCTAGAGACTCATTTGGTTGCTACAGATCATGCTTCCACTTCACAAGTGCTTATGCTATCTGCCACTAAGCCTAACACTGATGTTTTGGTGACTACACAATGTAAATATTACAGTAATCCATCATCGTCGTCGAATAACCAGGTTATATATCAACCCAATACTTCGACTTCGACTTTGTCTGACTCCATTCCACCACCCTGCACTAGAGTTAACAATAAAACCACCTAAGGGAGTTCCTCATAAATCTACATTCAACCCTCGAGCTCAAGCAATGCAAAATTATAACATAGTAGAATATTTGGCTTGGTCACCTTCTGCTATGTCGACACTTGAGGTGCTTCAAAATTGTCCCTCCCAAAAGCATGCTTTATTGTCAACAATTGGTGGAATTGATCCAATGGATTCCAATCTCGTAGTTTTTAACCATGCGGGTTATACACAACAATTACCAACACAGTTAGCATTATTAATCCAAGTAAATGCTTTGAATCACCTCATTCATCAAACCATTATTGACAAAGGTGCATCTACTTGTATCATGTCAATGAATTGTTGGAAAAAACTTGTCTCACCACCCTTGTCACGATCACCTACAATGTTAAAAGCTTTTGATGTTCACAATTATACACCTTGTGGAATTTTAAGTAACCTGCAGATAGAACTAGGGGAAAAACTGTAACTGTTGAATTTTAGGTCACTGATAGACCCCTTGGCTACAATATTTTACTAGGAATACCGTGGGTTTACGCTATGGCTAATGTGGTTTCGACATACTTTCATATGATCGCTTTCCCTCATAGAGGCAGAATCACAGTAATTGATCAACTCACCTTCTTCACCTCTAGTTCGTGGACCTTCGCTATCTTTTCATAACATTGGAGTAGGTCTCTTCAAATATTCTTCCCTAATGAGCACCTTTTCACTACCATCACCATCACAAATGGCGGAAGATGCAAAAGTTGAGACGTGTAACATGATATCTTCCACTTCATCTGACTCATGGAAGATTTCCAATAATTCCAAAGTTGATATGCGTAATGAACCCATGCTGCTAAGCCCAATTGATCTCACATAAAAATCAATCATTTTGTCTTGCGCAGCAAATCCAAATCCATCATCACCGATTGTATGGGCTGATCATTCGATAGAATATGGTACTTCATCTTATCCTTTTTCACGTACATTTTCTACTAATTAAGGAATCATCCAATCAATGATGACAGAAGAAGAACCATGGATATATTATCATCATCGATCCCATCTTCCAGATCACATAGAAGATATTCCAAATTAACTAAATCGCCCTTCAATCATTGATTTCCTTTCGAATTTTGTATTTATAAATTCATTCGATTCCAAACAAAACTTATCAAATATCGAAGAAACCATTTCTATCTATATTTCAACCAAACCTGGAATTGTAGAAAACATCCATGTTGAAAAATCTTGTTCTCCATCGAAACTTGAAACTTACCCTGCTATTTTTCATGATTTTTGTGATATATTTGCTTATTCATATGAGAAAATGTCAAGTATGGATTCTAGTATAGTTGAACATGAGATTAAAATGTATCCCGATGTCAAGTCGGTACGACAGCGCCTCTGTCCTATTCATCTGAAGAAGGTTTCTGCCATAAAAGCAGAAGTTGAAAAATTTTTGCACGCAGGTTTCACATACCCTATTCCTCTTACTGATTGGGTTTCCAATATTGTTCCTATCATGAAGAAACAAGGAACAATAAGAGTGTGTGTTGATTATAGGGATGTTAATCATGCTTGTCCAAAAGACAACTATCCCACTCCCTTTAACGACCAGATAATTGATGAATGTGTTGGATGTGAAATATTTTCATTTATGGATGGCCTTTCCAACTATAATCAAATCAATATCTGCCTAGAAGACCAATCTAAAACTACCTTTATTTGTCCTTGGGGCACATTCACATATAGGAAACTCCCTTTTGGTTTCAAGAATGTTGGGATAAATTTTCAGAGGGCAATGAATTATGTCTTCCACAACATCAAACACATCATTCAACTCTATCTAGATGACTTACCTACTCATTCATGGAAATGAGTTGATCACCCGTAACATTTGAGAGCCATATTTTTACAGTGTTGAAACTACAAAATTCGACTTAATCCACATAAATGTGTGTTTCGTGTTGGTTTTGGTCATTTGCTTGGTTTTGTAGTGTCCAAAGAAGGAATTCGACTCGACCACTTGAAGAAAGGCAATTCTTGATCTGCCTCCATCGTCCACTTTACTTTAGTTACAAAGACTCCAAGCGAAGGCTAACTTTCTAAGGAGATTCATTCCAAACTATGCCGAAATGGTTAAAGGATTCAGTCGTCTTTTGAAAAAGGGAATTCCCTTCCATTGGGACCAGGTTGTGTAAGATTCCTTTGATGCCTCAAATATACCCTGATCCGAGCATCTCTAATGTAATCCCCTAATTATCAGAACGACTATTTCTTGTATTTCACCACTGCAAATACAACCATTGCTATGGCTTTAGTCCAAGAATAAGATGGGATTCAAAATACAATGTATTATTTGATTCGTAATCTCAATGGTACGAAAGTTAAGTATTCTCACGTTGAGAAGTTGGCTTTGGCTTCCATTCAAGCTGTACAGAGATTTCACCATTATATCCTACTTCGAAAGACCAGTGTCATTTCAGATTTCAACCCTATGACATACATATTGTCACGTCAATTGTTGGGGGCCAAATATTCAAAAATGGATTGTCATTTTGCAGGAATTTGATTTGGAATTCATCAAATCCAAGTCAAAGAAATCTCTAGTGTTGGCTTGTTGGGGCCTGACCCAAGTTCAAAATTAATTAGCCAAACAAATCCATACATTAATGGCCCTTTTGGCATCAGCCCATGGAGTGCGGACCAAAGTCTCACCCGAAGCAGTATAGGGGGATGTTGGAACCAATTTTCTGCACCCTAAGATGGTCATGATGTCAATTGGTTCCTTCTATTCCTAATTTTGTGCAGGTCATTAAGTTCTAGGGTTCTGTCTACCTAACCCCTTATTCCTTGCTTCAATACCTCCACGAAAGGGTACGGCTGACCTTTGCGCAGCCCTAACCCTCGGTTTAGATACTTTCACACTGTTAAGGCAGCGTTTTTCACATATTCCCTAGCTCTCTTAAGGATCTTACTTATATTATTAATCAATCATAGTTATCACCGCATAAATAGATGTTCTTACTTGTGTTCACTGAACCAACGTAATTACATACATTCGCGCATCATGTAAGCATTATAAATGAAATTTATACAGAATACGATAAGATATATTAACCGGAACAAAGACACAAAATTTGCAGAATACTTATCTTTATTGATATCTTCAAGTGATTACAAACTCTATCCACCCTATGCACACAGCTGCAGGGGTTAGAGCACTTAGTTGCGGACTTCCACCCTAGGCCTCTATGCACTCAGCTGCAAAGCCTCTACCTATGCTATGATCTGAAACTTAGACTTCTTACTTCAAAGCTATGACTAGCTTAGTGATTATTGAACTACCTAGAGCTTACTTACTTAGCTCTTTTTATACAATTAGATATTTTACAACCGAATTTACTTTACAAAAATAAGGGCGGACAACCCCTTATGACTCATGACACCTTCGCACTTTGGGACCACAAAATGTGGAGTATTTACAAGTTTATTAGAAAATTTGAACCAAAACATCAGCTTTTAGCCTCAAAACTATCCTTGGGGAATCCCATTCCCAATAGGCCCCCAAAACAAACATTGTTACTTGCCCTCGAGTCACTTGGAAAGTTCAGAGATCTTTGCATGAAGTCATTCCATCTCAACTCATATGACCGCAACCTTAGCCATGAACTGTGTGGCCACCTGCTTCGCGTCTTCAACCATCTTCTTGGTCACTACTCTTGAACTATCAGCCTGAAGCTTTTGCTGAGTTGCTTGCAGAGTCGCAAGCTTTCCTTCAATAGAGCCTGTTACCATGTAAGCCTCATCCAGCCAGGGCTTCAGTCTTTCTTTCAACACTGCTTTCTTGTGCAACGCTGCATCCACCTATTCTTTCAACTGCTTGACCTCTTGCAGCTTTTCTAGTCTATGTCAGTGCAACGGTTTGTGTTGTGCCCTTGACCTCATCACTGTGTTGTTGTAGCTCACGTGCTTCTGTCTCTAGTCATTGTACATTGGGGTCCTCCTGCAAGCTTTTCAGTACCTCAAATGACTACTCAAAAAGTTACGTGCAATCTGCTACTGCATTGTCCACCACTGCTACTACTTCTGTGACAGTGGTCACCCGCTACTCATTTACTTCTGGCGAAGTTGAAGGCTGGGCCTTCAACTGTAATTCTGTGATTTGTAGGTTAAACTCTAACTGAACCTTCACCCTCTCAGTATGAGTGTCGTGCACCCCCATAGCCAGCTTGTAGATGCACACCTCAACTAGCTCCTCCTCCGGAATGGCCAAATCTGGGACCATTCGGCTTACCTCCTCGACGACCTACATAATGCGCTTGTTCTAATTGGTCACCTTAGTCACAGTGGCGATGGCAGAGTCTCGATGTAGTGTCATCTACTCATTGTTTATCAGTTGTTCACTGATCACCTGGAAGGTGCGATGCTCATGGGCCCTCAGCTCTACAATCACTCCATCCTTCAAGAGCTGGAGCATTTCACTAGTGAGTGTTGCTAGATTCAACCCTACTTCCTTTAGGGTGCTGATAGTGGGCTGGTCAGCTTCATTCTCCATGGTCATTTCTCCATCAAGCAGCACTATCACACTAGAGGCTTTCGCATGCAGCATCTCGACAACCTCTCAAGTGCTAATAGCAAAGCTGGTCTACACCATGCCATCCTAAGACGCACGGGTCTGTAGCTCCTGTAAACCTATCTGGATAGCCCCCAATATTATATGTTGTTGCCGCTCAAACTGTTATAGGGCCTCCGTGGTGACATCCCTCACTATGTCACTGATATCATGCAAATCGCCATCTATGAGGGTGATGGGGTCTAGTGATGTCTTGGTAGCCTTTTATTTCTTTCTGGACCCTCCTTTATCATGCTCCCTTTGACACTTGATGCGGGTGGATGTCTCGTGAGGGTCCACGCTATGCTGTTTTGTTTTCTCGTCTCTCATCTCCTCTGTCTCAAGAGAAGGCAACCTCGTGCCTTTGTCAAAGCCTCACTATGTCCCACCTGTTTTCTTCCCTGTCTTCTGAGCGGCATCGCTCTCCGCCTAGGCCTTTTTTAGTAGCCTCCTTTTTCCTCTTTTCAGCCAGCTATATCATCTTAAGCTCACCCCCCTCCTTCTTCCTCTACGCGATGGACTTGCTCCCTCCCACCCCAAGTCTGTTGTAGCATGCCTCTCTGTCAACCGTTGATCAAGTACTACATCAATGGCATCATCCATTGCCAAGTAAGGCAAGTCATACCATTTCTGCGCAGGGTCCTTCCATGCCCTGATGGATACATGATGAAAATCGGCTTTAAATTCCACCTAGCCCTATAGGTTGGCATACACCATAGGCGACAATTGTGGCTTGCGATTGATGGCCATGCAGATGTTCATTTCCATCAAGATCTAGAAGATCTTGTTATCCTTGACGCGTTGTGCATCGATGGTTGCACATAGCAAAGCATGCTTCACTGCTTCTAGTAGGTCTAGCGCGACCGAAGGGAATTGACTGTCCTCTGGCAATTGCCACGCTACTAATACAATTGATAGTAAGAGCCACGCATAGTGGAACGTCTTGCTAAGCTCTCGTGCTTCGCAGTAGTTTACTAGAAACTCGCCACGAAGGTAGTTTGACTAGTTGAACTGGACTCCTTTAGTGCACTGGGATGCTAGCACAACGACAGGCGCCGACACCTCATCGGCACGACACTTCCTCATCACTTTCCCTACTAGAATCTGCGTAGATACCTTCATAGCAGGGTCGCAGATGTTGGATATAGCATATCTGCGTGACTTCTTCACTAGTTTAAACTTTTCTTTCATGGATTCCACGAGCGCTTGTTCACCACCTTTTCCACTAAATATGATGGTTGAATTCTCTCTTGTGTAAGGAAATCGTGTGATCCAATTGATCAACCTGTCAGTGATGGGTATTTGCTCCTCCGGCCACAAACACCCATCATGCACCAAGCATAGAAGCTGCTTGATGACCAATACTGTCACCGGGGTGTGGTTGTAGTGCAGCACCCAAAGCAAGTTGAGCAACCCTGCTTTGTTTACTCCTCTAAGACACCTCCATGGCTCCAATGTGATCATTCTAGTGTTTGTATCGATGATGCAACACATCAGCTTCTCAGTCACTAGGTGTGTGAACTTCTCATGATCAGCCATGTCCCAATCATCAAGTTTTAGCAGTGGCACCTAGACCAAGTGTAGTCCTTCGAACACAATCTCATCCACCCGGAGAGGGGTTTGAAGTGGGGTCTTTCTCTCATCAATTTCTTTTGGCACCTTTTTCTTACCCTTGCGCGGAGGGACATACTTAGGCTCGAGCAATATGGTTAGCACCCTGGGCTTCAACCTCGTCCACTTCAACTCCCACATCCTCATCATCCATCGGAATGTCTTTGATTTCTTCCTCTTCTGGCTCCAAATTTATGGCTTTTCCCTTCTCCTATGTGATGGGTTTTAGTGGGTTTTGTCTTGGCGATGTGCGCATCAGTATTGCAGGTTGCCTACCTTTTTTATCCTTTGCGGTCTCCTTGGTTGGGGTCGGCTTTGGTCCCGACATCCTTGGAACTTTGGGGACTTCAACTAGTACTTTAGCGACCTCTGGAGCAGCTACTTCTTCCTCCATCTCAACTTTTGGCACCGACTCCTCTGCTACTTCTTTGGTATCTATAGATTCTACGGGTGCCAACATAATTCTTTCCAACAGTGCTCACGACGTCTCTAGTAATTTTTCAAACACTAGAGTTGCTTTCAAAGCCTCAAAGAATTCTCGGTTCATGCATGCCTAAGAGCTCAACAAATCAATTCTCCAATTGCTAAGTGTTTTTCACTAGGCAGCCACCTATAATTTATCGGGCATTTTGAATTCAAATCTGATCGTTCCCCCAAATTTGGTTCATTAATTCTAGATTGGCAACAGATCTTCAAGGATCTAACCCATAAATTTCATCTTAAATGTCAGCCGCCCTCTCCATTTGGCTGCATTTCTACCATCATATCATGAACAGTGACTTTAATGGTCACTTTCCAGCCAAACTGCGTGATTCCCCCTAGGTAGCGCACCTCCCTTCGCGCTACCACGAAGCCTATGATACTTCCTTACTTCGCACAATCCTCAAATCACGTAGCTCCCCAACCCAGGTAGTGTATTTTATAGTCTTGCACCTCCTTTCAATTACCTGGAGCGCTAAGACTATGCTACCTTCGTTTAGTCACATGGCCGGGCCACCGATGTATGAATTCAATCGACTGCCATTCACCTTTCCTGGGAAGGGATCTCCATTCAACTTGACCAGCTGTATCGCCCCTCCGTCAGTAATCTCCTTAATGACATAGGGCTCTAACCAGTGTATCCTGAACTTACCTAGAAATTTATCAAATTTACGATCATATAACAAAACCAGGTCATTTACCTTAAAGGTGCGTAACTTAATGTGCCGATCATGCCATGTTTTTTTGTGCTACTTTTGGACCTGTTGGTGAAATCTCGCTAGAAATCTCTCTTCCTCAAGCTCATCCAGTTGTGCTAGCCTTTCCTCCAGGGCTCCGCGATCCGCCATACCCGTGAGTGCTGCTATGCACAGACTAGGCACAATATATTCCATGGGCATCACTGCTTCAACACCATAGACAAGCCTAAAGGGAGTTTTTCTAGTCAACTTTTTGCATGTCGTCTGATAAGCCCATAGTACTGCGGGTATGCGTAGGTCCAAATCACTTCACTCAGCATTGCAAACCTTGGTCATCTCGTTTTCCAACACTTTATTGAATGCTTCCACCATCACGTTAGCCTAAGGGTGATAAGGCGTGCTCTTCTGATGATATACGTGAAATTCCTCCATCAGCGTGCTGATCGTCTAATTCAGAAAGTGCATACCGCGGTCACTAGCCAAAATCTTCAGACATCCAAATCATGTTAGTACATACTCAAAGAGGAACTTTGCAGTAGTCGCGCCTGTGCAATCCTTCACATGCAATGCCTCTGCCCAGCGGGTCAAATACTCTATCATGGTGATAATGTACCTCGCTCTCATCTTTCCTTGGGGTTGAATGGATCCCACAAAATCTATTGCCCATTTCTCAAAGGGTTGTAACATCATCTGATGATTCAAAGTCATCTCATCCCTCCATGATGGCCTGCCAGTCCTTTGACACACATCAAATGCCTTACAGTATACTTATGAATCCTGAGGGAGGGTAGGCCACCACAACCTTGAGTGTAGAATCTTATGCGTGGTCGCTCTCCCTACATAATGTCCTCCCGTGGTGCCCCCATGAGCTTATGCAAGGATGCTGCTTATTTCAAACTCGGGTACATATCATCACAATATCTCATCAGACCCCATTTCGTACAGATGACTAGTAATGATAGAAAAATTTGTTGTGCACACCACTAACTCCTTCTGTTGAATGATGTAGCTTTCCAGGGTAGTTCCCATCGTTAGGAAGTGTATGATATCCTCAAAATGACCATCCGCAATGCGTACTGCAAATAGTTGCACGTCAAGCAGTTCCTCTTCCAAATTAGTGGGCTTTTCTCTTGTTTCGATGCACGACAGATGGTCTGGTCCAACATTCATTCGTCCAAGCTTGGTAGTAACCTAAAAATCATATTCCTAGAACAATAACAGCCATCTACAAATTCTCCCCCCCGACACATGCTTATTGACCAGGTACTTCAGCACGGAACAATCCGTATACATCTTAAAATAGCCTCCTAGAAAGTAGTGTCTAAACTTTTGGAGAGAATATAGCATAGCTAACCTTTCGCGCTCGGTGGTGGAATAGTTCTTCTTTGCCTTAGATAAACTTATGCTTGTGAATGCTATAGGATGGTCCAAGTCTCTTCCAATATCCTGTGTCAATGCTGCTCCCAGCGCTATACATGTTGTGTCGACATGTACATGAAACTCCTTCTTCCAATCCAGGAATACTAAAATAGGCACATTGACCATCTTTTCTTTCAATACATCCAAGCTATTCTTACATTCCTCATTCCAGAGTGCAGCAACGACTATGCACGAGAAAATCGCAGGCACATTCTTCAATCCAAACGGCATTATAGTGTACTGAAAACACCCCCACTCAGTTGCAAAGGTCGTCTTGCTCCTATCCTCCAGCGCGATTCTGATCTGGTGGTACCCCAAGAAACCATCAGTGAAGGTATATGCTTTCTGGCCACCTACATTGTCCAACACTTCATCTGTTGTAGGGAAAGGATCATGTACGCAAGCGTCATTCAGCTTTCTGAGATCCAGGCATATCCTTATTTCATCCTTCTGCTTCTTCTCCTGTACCACCATTGAGCTTACCCATTCAGATTCTTCCACAAGCTCAATGATGACTGGCATGATCATCTTGTCTAGCTCTAAGTGGACCTTCTCCTTATACTTTGGATTGAGACGGTAAGGTCTTTGCTTAACCGGCTTCACGACGGGCTTCAACGTGATCTCCATAACACCTAGGTCCTCGATTATCCCTTTTAGATCCATAAAATTGGTAGGGAATAAATCCTGGTATTCGCACAGTAATTCAGTGACCTTATCCACTGTCGCATCATCATAGTAATCTCCAATCTTCACAAATTTAGGCTCTGCCACCATACCAATGTTTCCCTGTTTCGTTTTCAGCCATGCGGTTACATCAGGATTCTCAACCTGTGGTCCTTCAACCTTGCAGTGACCTTCTATTTTAGGGATGTTAATCTTTCATGGATCCTCATCCTCTTCATCAATGGTTATGTTATAGCATTCTAGCACGTGAATCAGCTGAGTATCCCACTCAGTTTGAATCAAGTCTAGAGGATCCTGTGGTATTCTAAAGATAGTTGCTTTCACCTCTTGTAGCACCTCATCAATACAGTCAAACCCGTCTTCAAAGCTAAATATCATTATGAATCCTTCACACAAAATATCCCATTCACCTATACCATGGTGGAGCTCTATTTCTACATACCAGTTGAGTGGGACGACATCTAGTGTGTGATAGAACAAGTGCACCCATTCAGGCTGGGGCTTCTCTCCATAAGCCTAAGCCCATTTGGCCAAGTGTGTGCACAGATCATTCTACCCATCATATTTTTTTGTTATTCACAACTTCGACTTCCCAAAGCATGTTCTCATCATCCTCCTACATTCGCACCAATCATTAAAGCTTCCCTTGTGCGTACCCCACCATCTTGGGGGTGTAGCGCGCAGTGCCCAGTCCAATGTCTGGAAGCGCTGATTTTCTGGTACCTCCCTCTCAAATGCATCCAAAAATATATCTACATCATTCAAACCATCATAAGTGGGTAGATTTCTTAGCTATGACGGCACACAATGCAACGACCAGGTCATCATGTTACAACTCAGTGTGGTTACTTCATGTAATCGATTATGCTTGCACTCTAATTCTTCATCAGAGTCTGAGGTACAAGAACTCTCGCGATCCCATGTAATTCATCCATCCGCTGTTGGACTCACCCAATCTTGGTCTCACGCTATTATCTTATAGATATAGTGCACATCGTCATCACTCTCATAATGGCAAACTGGTTTAGTCTAGCACGATCCTTTAGCAGGATCTAGGGAAACTATTACACAGAGTAATTTCTTTTCAAATACCATCTTTTGCTTCTTTAGGTTGATTACTCCATTCATATAAGTAGCCCAATTAATGCCGAGGAGTGCAAGATAGGGTTTGATATCAATCACAATTTCTATTATTTCAAAGTCAGCCAGTGCGCTCGCATCTTCAATATCTACGGTCACCCCTTGCAGCTGCCCCAGGGGGATGATCTTTTGTTGATTCACCAGCCTTAGCTAAATCAAAGACCACTGTAGCATGGGTTTCCCGATCCATTCCATAGTCTGATTTGGTAGGACATTCAAATTCGACCCTAGGCCCAAAAATAACCTGATCCATTTCATACTCTTCTATGTCTGCGGTCAGCCTCATCTCCCATCCCATCCTTGTTTTATGCTTACTTATCTTTTGTACTACGCACGGCTCAGTTGGAGTGTTTCCGACGCATTTATTTATGAGCTCCTGTAACCCCTTCATAGCCTTGCTATCACGCAGTAACTTCATGTAGGTCTCCAAGATGGTTGTAAGCATAGAAGGGACAATCTCTTGATCAGGTTTATCCTTGCTCCCTAAGGTGGAGGCCTCAGCAAAGATCTCCTTCGCCTCCATGAATGTTTCGCTTGAGCGCTCCAAATTGAACTCAATCTCCTTCGCCGGAGCTTTGCAAACCCATGTGTTGTCCTAGTGTTGTTTCCTCTTGTCATGTCCTATTGTGATTCCACTTCGGAGCACTATATTTACATTCTGATCCCCTTCACGCGGCTCAGACCTCATCATTTATAGGTTCTAAGTTAGCTGGGGTGGTAGTGCCCCTTTGTGACATATCCTTGTTATTAGCGTAGGACAATCTTCCATTTCATGATCAAACAGAATGCAATACTTGCATGACGGACGTGTTGGGTTAGTGAAATCACGAGCATAGTGTCCTGATCCTCCGCAATTGTAGCAAATCAGATACCCTTGACCTCTGCTAGGTCCTCCTCCACCTTAGCCTCGTTCGTGTCCCTGAAATCCTATCTGTGCCATCCC
The DNA here is from genome assembly GCA_031772625.1 of Pinus tabuliformis. NCBI lineage: Eukaryota > Viridiplantae > Streptophyta > Pinopsida > Pinales > Pinaceae > Pinus > Pinus tabuliformis. Next base: position 270,478,629 of record CM062817.1, on the reverse strand, counting down.
CATGCTCTAGTCAGGGGACCACGTTTATGCCAGGACCCTATAGGTGGGTGTTCTATCCATCATCAATTCATAGCTTCTGTAGTTGCACTCATCATGCCCTACCGACCTACAGAAGTTGCAAAACAGTTTCTACAGTGTCTGTACAAGCTTCTGCAACAAATGACAGTTATTCATGGCATGTTTTCCTGCTACCTGACATATAGTGCACCACAATATAGGCTCGACGCTTAGTCCTACCTGAGCTTCTGGCATCAAAGGCATTGGTCCTCCTCCTCCAATATAGTTTGCGAAGACCGGACAATGGTCTTTGTCATGCCCCTGACCCTTACATTTCAGACACCATACCTCTTCACGCACCTCTGGTCAATCTATTCTGTCCTAATTCAAACTTTGCATCTCAAGGCAAATATTTTTCAACTACGCATGGATCTACTGAAACCCCAGATTTGGATCTTGCATCGGTGTTTCATGCAGTTTCATTGAAATATCCAAGAACTCTGTCTGAGTCATTATCTTTTTTTGTGATAGCGCAACCACAAACAATTCATGATGTTGTCCATCTATTAAGTTCATGTTAGCTTCACGTATTTTACTCTTCAACCTCTGATCTAATTCCCAAGGTGTCCCACTTGGTTGCTTCGCGATTTCCTTGCACCGCACAATTGACTATGCCTCATATTTAGGCCTACTAAATTCTTTATTCAATGTTGTCTGGATTTCTACCACTCCAGCATTCGAGTTATCATTAGAGTACTTTATGTACCAGGTTAGCGCGTGATCCTACAAAGCACTAACTAGGGTTGCCTTCTTCATGTTATCTTCTGTAATGCCCTGAGCTTCCCATACAGCTTTTACCAAGAACCAAAACTGGTCCGGGTCCTCATTTCCCAAGCCTTTGAACAAAGGCAGCTTTATTGAATTTTCCATACTGAACTGTGGTGGAGGTGGAGGTGGTACCGATGAAGCCGCAGGCGATGGTGGTGAAGTTGGAGGTGGAGTGGGTAGAGGTGGCAGTCACACGAATCCTTATCTTATTAATTGAATAGCACTTCATGTCGAAACCTGCACTATTCCTTCTTCATCACTTCCCGAAGGTGAAATTAATGGACAATATTCAAGATCCTTTCTTCCTTCATTCCTGTAATATTTTCTACTTCGAGTACCTCCAAACATCAAGGTAGCTACATAACCTGTTTTTCGCACAATCACATTTTAATCCAGGTATTCAAAGATTCACGTACTTACGTCGCGGACCTTTGAAAAAGCACCACTCCACCTCATTGTAGCTGATTAAGGTGTCGACCATGAATTCAGTTACAAATTCACCTATGAGGCGATCGAACCAATGATCGACAGTGCAGGTGATCTTATCCTCAGATGCTTCCAATTTCTGCACTAGCTCCGGGATCCAAACAATAGCATCGTCAAGTTTCCACCTTCATTTCCTATCTACTAGCTTCATGATCCACTCATATAGCTCAACCAGAAAGGAAAAGAAAAATATGTCATGTATTTCTGTATATAGGCACCTGTCCAGCCACTATTCCTCTGTCAATCGCAGACTTTTGTTCTCCTGCGCCGCGAATTTGTGGATCTTCCTACCCAACCAGTCTACGATCTCTTTCTTAATTAGATTCTAGTGATATGAAATCACACATCTCTTATGTAAATTCCAGTACCAGTAACAGAACCATTTTTAGGCTTGTTGGGGCCTGACCCAGGTTTAGCGTTAGATAGCCAAACAAATCCCCACACTACTGGCCCTTTCGGCATCAGCCCGTGGAGCACGGACCGAAGTCTCACCCATAGCAATATGAAGGGATGTTGGAACTAAGTTTCTGCACCCATATATGGTCGTGATGTCAGTTTATTCCTTCTATTCTTGCCTTCGCGCAGGTCAATTAGTTCTAGGGCTTGCCAGACTAGCCCTTTATTTTGTCCTTCAGTGCCTCTGCGAAAAGGTACAACTGACCTTCACGGAGGCCCCCCTTCATTGTGCCGACTGCACAGTGGGGGGCTCATAGGGGGTTTGAGGGGGGCAGTTAGGCGCCCTCTACAGGGTCCAGGATAGCACCCCAGAGAATAGTTTTTTGGGACCTTATATTAGGTTGGGCGGACCTACCTATGGTTTTGTGCATGGTTTTCGCACATGGTTTTGGACGCGATGGTTTTTGATCCATGGTATTGGATGCTTCGGCATGTATAAATATGTATTGTAACATTGAAAGGAAAATAATTAAAAGTCAAGCTGGCAATCCCAATTTTGGGATCTAGGGGAAAATATTTGTGCATATGTGTTTTATGTGTTTTTCTCTCGCATTGTTTATTTTCTGTGTTTTAGAATTTGTATGCATGTAATTTCTCTACAGGGTTAAAACCTACACAACAATGGTGAGATAGCTGCAATTTTTTTCTTCAACTATGTGGTTGCATGGTTTGGTGTACCACAAGCTGTAGTTACAGATCATGGTTCACATTTTCGCAATCACATGATGATTGAATTAACTGCCAAGTTAGGACTCTCACATGATAGTTCTACTCCTTATTATCCATAGGCTAATGGACAAGTTGAAGCCATCAACAAATTCCTTAAGAGAATGCTTCAATGAATGATAGGAGTTCACAAACAAAACTGGCATTTGATCCTATAGTCAACTTTGTGGGCTTAGCGAACCTTGGTAATAAATGCAACTGGATTCACACCTTTCTAATTGGTGTATGGCCTGGAGGCAATCTTGTCAATACAATGTGAGATTTCATCACTAAAACTCGCAATTGACTTGTTAACTGATGCTTCTGATGAGGAAGCACATTTCTTAGAACTCATCCATCTAGATGAAACATGTCATGAAGCCACATTGGCCAACGAAGCACATAAGAAATGAATTAAGGTGCAATATGACCGCAATGTCAAGCATTGCATATTCTTAGAAGGAGACATGATCTTGCTTTATGATCAGAAGCTGATAAATTAGGAACAGGAAAATTTGAACCATTATGGATGGGCCCCTACATTGTCAAGCGTGTTTTGGAAAAAGGTGCTTACAAGTTGGTTGATTATGATGGAATTCCATTGTTGCAGCCTCGAAACGGGATGTATCTTAAACGTTACTATGCTTGATTGTGCGCAGTAAAAACACTATATATATGTTTTGATTGTGTGTGTGTCACAGTGTGACTTTTAGAGTTTTGATGTGGTTAGTAATCTGCTTTGAATTTGTTGTATATTTCAGAATATTTGGAACCATTTGTTGGTTATTCCGACGGTGCTAGTTGTAGTACATAGAACCTATCTGTAGCATGGGCTATATTCGCTCCAAGTGACAAGTTAGTGAGTTTTCAAGGGATTTTTATTGGTCATTCTACAAACAATATCGCTGAGTATAGCGCATTGATTGAAGTCCTCTCTGATGCCATTTCACTTGGCATTCGTCGAATCATCATTAGGCTAGACTCACAACTTTTTGTACTAAAACTTACAAATTTTTATACCGTACGAAATCCAACTATTCATCATATATTCCTTAGAGTTCGTCTCTTGGAAAGACATTTTGATTACATTCAATATTAACACATTCCTAGAAACTTTAACACATTGACTAATTCTTTAGCGAATTATATATTATACAAACATTTACGACATATGTAAAGAGTAAATTTTTAATTCACATCAATAGTTGAATAGGATTACACATAACCATACAAAAACACTAAAAGTAAAATAGGTAGATGTTTAAAGCTTTTATAAAAATTTGTGTCCAATACATGTAGGTCATCTGACCTCAAAACCTCAAAATGCATACAGTAAATCATCTTAAGTAGATCTAATGATGCTCATGATAACAAGTCATTGCCTGAGCTATCGTGTGCAATAGCGTCATCCAACTGCTAGTTACACCAATAGTATGGCGATGTAGTCTCATCGGTAACTCCTAGATCCAAACATATGGTATATCGAGGGTTAAACCCTCTATATGATGTTGCAACTCCACCAGTGTCTCGATCAGATCTAAATCAAAACAGTGAGAACATCCGCCAAGATTTGTATACATGAGAACATTTTTAATTTAGTCTTGGAAACATAAAAAACAAAAACAAAAACATGTAAAAACTCAAAAAATCAAAAATACATGGTCAAAACAATTTACCTATAACAACCCATTGAGCATCCACTAGTAATCTCAAATTTGGATCTCTACAGAAATCCATCCCGACATATGGATGCTCCTCTATGACAATATGTTGTCGACAAAGACAATTGAAGAATGCGGTAGAAAATGAGATTGATGACTGACCAACATGTCTAGCCATCAGCTCTACCCATCTCTGCATCTGTGGATCCCTAGGACCAACTAAACTGAGTGTCACATACTAAGGTTGCATCAATGGAATTCTCTCCAAAGAAAAAGCAATTAAGATTGATCCATAGCTGAAATTTTTCATCTTACTGCTTTTTACTTTAGTCAACCGCTCTTTCATCAAAGAGAGTACTACCTCACACCAATTGAACATAGTTGGCTTGAGACACTCGAGCGCATACTGCATGTATGATCTATTTGCGACATGAAGTTTCACGCTAACTGCCAACTTTTCGATAGTAAAGAGGATTGTTCGCAAGGGCATATCACAAACATCCCTGATGTTTATCTTTCCATCTTTGCTAGGCTGTGTACCTGGCCGATAGAATTGTCGAATATAGTCCCTCACTGATTCACCCTCACAGGCAGAACCTAAAATAGAAATCGGGGCACCATGTCTCGACAATCCTATGAGAAAGTAAATATCATCGATCAATATAGGGAGCACTTTGTCCCCTATGTGAAAAACCTATTCCACTGGATCCCGTGAATGAACCAAGAACTAAAATAGTTCTAACTGTTGCCTCATCCAAATATCCGAAAATATTTTAGTAACCCACAATCTTTGAGGGCCTCAACAGTACCAGGATCATTTAGGGAAACCATATCTTTCTCTTCATGTTCTCTTTCACGCCATGTGATAGCCATTCTAATCCGACCAAAGTCTGAAATCACACCATATGCTTAGTTAGGATCCATTTTATGCAAAAAACTAAAGATATTCTGGGTAGAAATGATTAATCAAATTTCTAAATTGCTCCCAACAAACCCATGATCTTTAGACAGTGCGATGCAAAGCAGTTTCCCTTCCGTTTGACTGCTTTGTAGTGCAGTTTTCGATGCATAAGGGTGTGTTGATCCTACGGTGTGATATATTTAACCTAAGGACCCCAAAACCCTAAAAATGTTTCTTGAAATTGAATAAGAATGACCTTAAATGAAAGAGAAGAGGTAGATCTCCTACTTGGTCTTGATGGCATGAAGAATGATCCACGGAATCTCCCACAATTAGCTGCTGAAGTTTGAGGTAAAAAAATGGTTCAGAGCACAAAACTGAATGGTAAATGTCAAATGGTAAAATGACTTGGTAAATTGTTGTTTTATGGTTATTTCATGTTCATTAAATGAATAAACTATAGTTTTTACCTATTTTTACCAATGAAATAGGCATGTTTAATCCGTTTGGTGGTTCTTTGAGTAGGTTTATAGCTAACATATTGAATTTGACGTGCATAATCATAAAATGTACTTTTGACCACAAAGCATACTTTTATCTCTTTTTCGAGATCTGTTAAACATAGAAAAAGAAACCCCCATAGAGTCCTCTTTCAGCTCTTTTCAGACTCTCAAAATATGAAATAATTGTAAGGCGCTTATCCTTTTCAGCTCATAAATGGATTGGAAACGACATTTACTCAGTATAAGTTTAACCCTTTTCTGGACTGAGATATACTACTTACGAAAAAGGAATACGTTAATCGAACATGGTCAATATGTTCTCTCTTGTATTATTTTACGCTTTTTTGGACTTGAGAGACAAATTTACAAAAAAGAACTTGTGTAGTTTTCTTTTTGTCCCTTTTCAAACTCTCTAAACATGAAGAGGACCGAGTTCTCATTGTCATTAAACTTGTTAAAGCATCAAATAGCGACAAACTTGTCCATCATGACAAGATCGAGTTTCACCTTCGCTAGACTCATTAAAACATCACATAGTGATGGATTCACTCAAAGGGTAGAATTATACATCAAGCATGTGTTATCCTCCTCAAACTTGTTAAAAATTAAAGAGGTAATGGTCAGCAATGACTGGGGAAAATGGGAAAAGGGATAAATCACTTTATGGTAGCAATTCACTCTTGAACATAACACTTTCACTTCATCCCTGTGACTATTTGGGTTGGGTTATCTTCTTGATGATTATCATACCTATGGTCTATCATACCATCCATCACTTTGGTTTTGGGTCAATGCTGCCAATTCATTTAGTGTCGCTGAAATGTTCAAGAGAAGTCACTCAGTAAACTTCATCCCTTGCAATACTCATAAACCTTCATTTTCATGACTGTCATTCCTGAAAATTGTGTCGCCATTCACATTTTGTCTTCAAAATCATTACACTCATTGCATGTCGTTGATGGGGGATACATCAAGGCCCTCCTATGACGAGTCACTTCTTTTCAACATGAGCACATTTTATAGGAAGTTGACTTAGAAACACCCTTCCAATACCTTGAGGCTTGCATACATCAATGGAAAGTTTCTCGCTTCTGCTGACAGGTTGACATCATAGGCCTTCGACTGAAAGACTTTGTATGGTGTTTGACATCAAAACATCTATTCACACCATGTATAATATACTATAGTGCCTTGAGAATCATTATCATTATTGGTGATTTCTCTCACGTCTGTTAACAACTTACATCATTGGCTGGTAATCAGACGGTGTCTTCCCATGTTTGACTTCAGATCACATTTTCACATGGTTAGACTCATACTTGAGAAAATGATTGGACTAGATAGAGGACCCTAGATCTAGTTTCATCCATCCGGGTTGCGATTTCAGGAGAGTACTAAATCATCTGTACGATGGATTTACATAGATGGTCATATTATCATGGGTCTATTTACGTAGATGATTATCTGATTTATGTACATGTAATGAAAATTTTATATGTTGATAATGGGTATGCCTTCCCTTGGAAATTCATGAAAAATTCAAATATATCATGATATTATGTATTGTAATTGATGCAGGTCACCGTCTGCTTCAAATCCTCCTCATCACATCATAAATCATATCACTCAACATTATCATTTTTGACTTCATGCTTTAGGGGGTAGCTATTACAGGTCTATTTGGGAACATCACTCCCAATGATCATATCAGTGTAAACAGGGTCTATTAAACCCTAATTCAGTTGCTACATGCCCTAAACATGTCACCTCATTGAGTGCTTTCATCCATGAGAGTTTCCTAACTTCAAACCCTGCTGAAGTGCTTCCTTGGGTCACCAACGCACCCTAGTCAGGGGTAAGTGCTCTACATATTAGGTAGCCCCATTCAAGGTTGCATTGCAGAGCATCTAAGCCCGCTCAATCCTACGCTAGGTGAGAATCCTCAAAATTTTCATTAGATCCCGAGCATATTCCTCCTTTCTAGAGCCTTCTAGAAGGAACCCAACTCCTATCCTATCAAGATGAGCTCGACTTACGATAGCCTTGGATCAGAAAATCCTCTATTCTCTCATCCCTTTGAACATGGAAACTAATCATCAAATTATGGAAAACCATTCAATGCCATGTTAATGACAAAACCACTTGTATTCATATATAAATTGGCCTCCCATCATAGAGCCAACGAGCTTGGATATTATAGAGAAATATTGTTGGTTTAGAGACTTGAAATCATTTTCAAGTAATGTTATGTTGCTGGATTGATGTTTCTATTGGTGTGATGAGGGCTTGGACTAAGCTGGATGAGTGACATGAGATCGAACCACATTGGGTGTAACTTCTCCTTCTATCAATCAATAAAGTTGTTTGTTCCTTTTCCAATACTTTTGTCTATATCTATGATGAATGTATATTCAAATGTTGTTGATTCCATTTGTTTACAATAACTAGATCATATGATTTGATTGTTGTCGTCTTCTATTTATGTTGGTAGGTACCAATTGAGCGAATTTAGTTTGAGCGGGAGAGACAGGAGAAACTCAAATCAAATCAAAGGAAGTGAAGGATCACAAGTAGGTTCCCTTATCTTATATGTTTCTTGTAGGAAAAGGCTAAACATATTTACTTCAATTGTTCTAAGTGTAACTACCCACTTAGGGAATATATACTTATCCATAGGTATAAATTCCGTATAACACCTCTCACCTACACTCAACTCTAAAATTGGTTACTCCTCACCTCCAAGACATGAACAAAAAATTTTGTATCAACACTCTGCTTTGTCCATCCCATCACCAGTCAATTTTCCAAAGCAGTGGTACTAATCTTAGGAATCAAATATCTTCCATATACATCAAAGAATCCAAAGACCACTCCCACAAGAGTTGTTGTATCATCAGTGGAAGTAGTCGTTCTTTCCATGCCTGAAGGTCTTGCATAAGCTGTTGAGAATGGAGAGGAACCTCTAGTTTTCCAATAAGGAGAACAAGACACCCTCATGATCTTGGGCTCAAGCTCTGGTACATGAGATGGAGGGGAAGGCATTGGAGGAGGCAGAGGGGCGAAGACAAACCAACAGACTCAGAGTTGGAACCATCAGATGAAGAAGAAGAAGATATGGCTAACCAAAACATAGAATGGATGACTCAGGGACCATTGGCTCTCTCGGGTGTTTTGCACAAGATGCCAAAATGTTCTGAGAGGATGTTGACAAAGTATGACCTTGAAAAAGTAGTAAAGGTTGAAGACCACTTGGACAACTTCTACCTACAACTGCAGAAACTCGAGGTAGGGTACGACGACGTTGCATGCAGATTGTTTTTGTGTACCTTGGATGGCCATGCAACAGTATGGTATCACAACCTTACCATCAATTCCATCCATAATTGGGGTATGTTCAAAGGAATGTTTTTGGAAAAAATTGTTGATGACGAGACCCCTTCCATGTTTCTCAAAGATTTGGGCAGTCTGAAGATGGAGCCAAAAAAAAGGTAAAATATTTTAATCAGATGTTTTTACACATATTAAATAATTTTGCAATAGACACAAGGCCTCATGAATCCATATATGTCGACTATTATACATTTACACTGCCAACCAGTGTTGTGCAGTTTGTCAAGCAAGCTATGAGACCAACGTTACTTGAAAACTGCGAAGAGGCCATCGTTGTGTAAAAAGACCTGTGCGTGATTGGAGTCATCAAGGATGATGAACTAGCAAAAGACTCCAAGGATACGATCAAGAAGCCCCAGGCTGCAACGAGAAAGGGTAAAGACAAGGAAGAAAGTGACATTGAAACCCTTATTCGTCTTGTCAAGAAGTTGACAACAAAGATGTCTAAGCTAAAGCAACAAACTATCAAGATATCTGCTAGCAGCTAGCCTCCCACACAACAAAAGGGAAGCATGTCATTAGGCAACAAATACTTCTCAGCTAAAATTGCATAGAGCTCTAGCTTAGTGTTCCATGCAGACATGTTCGTGAACTCCAAGTTTTACTCATTCCATGTAGATCATCACCCGAAAGGGACTTGTCTAGAATGGAAACGAGTTGTGGACTCGATGTGTTTCAATATGACAAATGCAGTCAATAATGTGCAATGTCTACTGGAAGATAAAGATGATGAGGAAGATGCTACATCTAATGAGGCACCAAGCACTGGGTAGGTGATCAATATGTATCAATGCTCGCAAGCAACAAAGAAAATGAGCACTAAGAAGTAGCCCCCAAAGAAAAGTGGTCAATATAATCTTAGAAGTGAAGGGGCTCCCCCATTATTGAGGAGGCATGATAAAAGATGAAATTATTGATGAGGAAGGTTGATCCACCAGTCGTCCTAAAGTAGAAATATCAAAGAAAGTATGGAAAGACAGCTACATACAAGAGTTCATCCATGAGAGTAAAATTCACACTCCTTCGGACAGTACAAACACAAGTCTAACCCTGGACATCTCGATGAGTTTACCCATTCTTGATTACAATATTGTGGAAGATATGAAGAAAACTCATGCAAACATCTATTTTTTTAAGTTAGCTAAGATCTAGGGTCAGCAAGATATTCTACTGTGCACATTGGGGAAAACATCTGCAGAAAACACAACCTATACTATCAAGGGAACAAGCACATCTCCCAGTTCACTCACAACTGTGCTGAACACACTTCAGATGGAAGAAGAAAAATTTGTTTTCCCTCCATTCTTGCTTTCATTTGAAATTTTTAACTGTAATGTTCACTACTCTTTGGTTGATTCTTGTGCATCAGCCAACGTCATGCCACTCTCCATTGCTAAGCAGATCAATGCACAATGGAGTAAGTCATCTGTGCAGATCATCCAACTAGATCGGGCATGCACCATTGGTGAACTTCTGGATGTGATCATTTGATTGTCTCATGACTATTGAGTTCACTAGTGCATCAACATTATCATTGTGGACATACTGGAAGCGTATGGCTTACTCCTTAGTGGAGACTGGTCCAACAAGTTGAATGGGTATTTTGTTACAAATTGGTCACACTTGTACCTTTCGTACCAAGGAAAAAGAAATTAGATTTGGGTGTTATCTGAGAGACACATGGAACACAATGTCACTCCCACTAATAGTGAAAACAAACCATTGGATTTCGCAGAACTCTTGTTTGACAACTGCCTCTTGGAAACACAGCTAGGGTGTTATCTCGCACAACCAGCTCCAACCCCACCAGACACACAGTTGGGTCTCCTTCCTTACCCAACTGATGGAAATGAAACTTGTATAGTACATTGTAACACTAGTAGCAGTAGCAGCAATAGTACTAGGGTGTCAAGTTGTCCGTGTACAGATGAGTTGTGGACCATGTATTTTGATGGATCAAAGACACAAGATGGCTCTCAAGCCGGGTGTGTCTTAATAGACCTAAAGCAAAGGAAAAATTTGATCTCAAGCCACTTGGAGTTCGAGTGCATGAACAACACTACTAAATATGAAGCACTCGTATTAGGCTTTCATAAAGCCATTAGCCTCAACGTTGTCGTGCTCAAAGTGGTAGGTGATTCAAAATCGTGGTACAGAAGGTACGTAACACCATAAAACGTTTGTCACCTCATCTCAAAAGTTATCAAAAGAGGTATGGTGATTAATCTCTAACTTCCAATCTTTGAATATCATTGTTGTGCCAAGAACGTGTAATGTGGCTACCGATGCCTTAGAAAATGCAGCTACTAGGATGACACCACTAAAGGATAGATCTATATTGAAATTTTCTATAAGCCTTCTATCCCTGATAACATAACTAATCTATGCATTTCTTACGATTATCAACAGATACTGCACTTCATGGCCAACATTGATGTCTTCAAGGATGCAACGATTGATGAAGATGAGCATGAGCACTCTCTGCAAGCTGCAGTTGATGAAAAAAAAAGCAACCTCATCCCCAAGGGTGTGGTATCTTTCGATAAGCTCTATGACTTGCAGAACCGATTCCAAGGGTCAAGAAACAACAAAACCCACAGTTCCACCATGATGTACGAACAAGTCAACCTAGGAGCAGAGCACAATCCGAAGTTTGTTAGTCTTGGTACATGTTGCACACCATAGGAGTGGCAAGTTTTTATCTGCTAGTTCAAATAGTACCAAGATGTGTTCACATGGACATATGATGATATGAAAAAATACGACACATGAATAATCCAACACGTGATTCCAATTAAAGAAGGGGTCAAGCCATTGCAACAGAAACTGAGGAAAGTACATCTGTCACTTGATCCCTTTATACAGAAAGAACTGACTAAGTTGTTGGATGCTCAAATCACTTACAGAGTTCATCATTTTACATGGGTTTCTAATTTAAGTCTTGTACGTAAGAAATCTGGGGAGATATTCCTATGCATTGATTTCAGAAACTTGAACTGCGCCTCGAAAAAAAAAAAAAATTACTCCGTGCCATCAATGGAACCTATGTTACACGTAGTATTTGGAGCAGGAATGTTGTCTTTGCTCAATGATATTTCGAGATACAACCAGGTTTCGGTAGCGGAACCTAATAGTTTGAAACTGTTTCAAGATAATCTTGGCCCACACACATACCATCTGCAATCACTTGATAGGAGGATTAATAACCTTCATGTCAACAACCAAGATACCAAACACTACTTTCAATAATCCAAGGTCACGCCCCGCGCAATATACATAGTATGTTTACTGCTTGTTTTCTTTTCACTTTTCTTACTATCTTCGTTCCATTTTGTCTTGTTTTCTTAGTATCATGCTATTTTTGGTTTTTCAATAAGTGCTTCCCTCTACTAAGTTCTGGATTTTGAATGAGTATGTGGCTGAGATCCGAAGAGTCTTGTGACACTGTAGCACTTGGCCAATCCTGCGTCTGTCTTCTCTGTGCTTGGTTATAACTTTTAGTAAATGAATTCCTGATGGAAAATATGAGGCATCTGCAAGGGAATCTTGGGTCCAACCATGAACCTATGTCCACACTCGGAAACCCCATGCCTGTACTTAGTCTTCTTCTCTGTGTGTTCAAGCTCATCCAACTAGTAGAAACGAAGAAGGGGAAAATGTAAATGAGAAAAACTACCTCAGAGGTATTACATGCTTCTCTGAAGGAACAACCTCTTTTTCTCTCAATAATTTGGGATCCCTCTTCTGCCTCAGAAATAAATAAGTGCATATGCACAGTCCTCTTTTAAAAATACAAAGGTGAAAGAAGAGAAAGGCTTCCTACGCAGAGATGTGAAGTATGCAACTAAACTGGAGTACTAACCAGGCTCACTGGAAGTTGAGTAATCTGCGTGTTCCTCTATGACTCCACCAAGGTACTGTCCAAGCCCACTGGCAGTGGTGCTACCCCAGAGATGAAAACTTATACTCTGAAAATCTTAAACTCATGAGCCAAACTACCCTTCCCGATTTCGAAACACTGCGATCAAGATGAAACTTATTTTTGTGTTTGACTGATTTAGAAAAAGTTGAAATATGTCTATCCATGGGGTAAGTGGGGAAGCCGAAGTAACCCACACGTCAATTCAATACTCCCTGACAGGCCAAGGCCCTGTGATGTCAATGGACCAAAACAGAGAAGTTGGTATTCAACTAGTGTGTCACCAAGTGTTGTAGCGCTACAACGCCATCAAAAATTTTGGCCGACATCCAATTTCAGAGCCTTCCTTTATTTTTCCCTTGATGTTTTAAAACACTTGGGCTCATCACATGAGCTAGTGTCGAGTCTTTGCACCATCCTCACTTGACCGTTCACCAAACATCTTTTAGTATGTTGGTCACAGTGCCATGGTTGCAGTCATGTTATGAACATGTTCATGATCCATCTTCATGTGTACGAGTTGTATTCACTATGTAAGAATCTATCGCACTCACACATGTAGTTCTATGAAATGTTGTGCAAGTGTCATCGTTGTCATTCAACGATCTATCTCAAGTGTCGCACTTGTCGCTCGCACCCTTGGTCAGTCACACTAAGCATATGTTGTCTTGTTGGTTCAAGGCGTCTTGTCATCAAGTCGTGTTGAGCGTGTGTTCAAAAAGACATGCATGCAAAAATTCACTCACTCACACACTTAGTCATTTTACTGAAGATCTATCGAGTTGACCACCCTCCAACAATTGAACCTCCACTGAGCTGCACTCCGCAATTTCAACCCTCAGTGATCAAGTACCTCTGCCCAGAATTGTGCAGAGCTTGAGGTTACCTCCCAGGCAGTCTGCACTATGCAATACTGGAAAACTCAACTGAATGTCACCCAGAACAATGCAGAAGTTGCTCAGAAATCCAGCTCAATTTGTGTCGCTCGCAAGAAAATCTATCAAGCTTACCGATGTTCAACCAAAGAGTTTGACTGCGAAGTAACCCTAGGCTTCACTCCTCCAAACAATTATGCAGAGGATGTCAGCATTCCACCCTTTGCTGACTAAAGAAATTTCACATACATGGAGGACAAGCACCTGGTGCCTGTCACTACACTTTCCCTGAAATTTGTGCAGTTTTGTCAGCAAATCCCCTTATCAATTTGCCTGATGCTCCTCCTGAAAAGTGCACAGTTTTCTTGACTTTCCTCTAGCTATCCGACACCCCCCTCAGCCCAGAAATTATGCAGAAATTTCCTACATGCTAGCCTCCCAGTTTTGTGCATTTTTGGCCAGCAAGATCCCACAACCTGTTGCCACCTCCCTGAAGAATCTGCACAGTTTTCACTGCCAGTTTCCTCCTTGCTGCCTGAACTCCCTCCCTCGAAAATTTTCATAGTTCTTCCCTCTAGCCGAGGCAGGTCTCGCAGATGGTCAGTATTGTTCCAGGCTTCTGATCTCAGCCTCACAGTGACCTCTGCGCAATTTTCCTTGACAGTACCCCGAAGCCCGCATCCTGACCTGAAATGTGCTCTACGCAGTTTCATAGCCTTGTCCTCTCTCCCAATCGCCTGCACCTAAAAAGCTAAAGATGATGCATCATGGTAGACTAGGATATTTATGGATTTTATGTCATCTCCTCATGATTTATTGCATATACAGGCACATGGATGGGACATGGCATTATGATGAACGGGATGAACAAGGAGTGCATGCTAGGAGACCTGTTCATGAACGAATGAAGACATGAAGCATGCCAAGTAACATCAACGGGTATACATGCATGTGCAACATCAAGTGAACACCAAGACCATCGAAGACTCCGCACACATTGACATGTGAAGGTGAATCTATGATACACCAAGATCACACTCATCACTTAGCAGCACTATAGCTCAACATGGAAACCACCATCAACATGAACATACAAGCTCTGTAGTGTCGAGTCATGTCATGACTCATCTCAATCACATCACTACTGTGGGCCATATTGTTGTAATCAATGTAATGTAATGTGGAAGTCCAAGAGACCCACATGTAAAGTTGAAGAGTCATGAAATTTTGAAAAGTCATATAAGTCAACTAGTCATGAGGGAAGTCAAACAGTCACAAGGGTCAGTTTCACCCTTGGCTATATATACTCCACATTTGTACATGCAAAGGACTTTTTCACCTTGGATCCTCCCACATAGCCTTGAAAGTTTGTAGTAGTTTCTTTGAGGAGTGAGCCATTGCTCCAATGCCCCGCTATCAGGCTTAGTGATGTAATGTTGTACTGATGTGTCTTGGAACTTTCACTTAATTCAGAAGCTTGTTAACAGGCCGACACGTTTTCAAACATGTATTGTATTCGTTTGTAATATTATTCTTTGAAGGCTTGTAATGCATGTTGCTTTAACCTGTATTAAGACATATGAACTATTTCGGTTGCTTTAGTACATATGCTATTGGAAATGTGTTTTATTAGTTATTAACGTTGTCTCACCTGCATGGACTATTCCATCGAACACTCAACAAACTCATTCTCGTAAACTTGTTATAACGATTGTTGCACTCGTGTGGACTATTCTGTTGAGTGTTGTATGTGCTATCTTCTCACCTTGTGTTTGTCACCGTCACACCCATGTGGACTACTCTGCTAGAAGTTGTGCATGCCCTGCTATGTTGTGTGTCTCTAAGAAAGCTAGGACTATTCCCTTTCAACTTGAGACTCACCTTCACCCTCTCCCTGTGCAGTGAAAGAACCTTGACACAAACGACACTAAGAACTCACCAGGCATGTGAACCTCATTGTTTCAAGACAAAGTAAACCACTCTCATGTGCTAACAAGCAAGAGCTAAGGAAAATTTTAAGATAATGGCAACTGGGCCATCATACCAAATGGGACTCCTACACTAAATGGTACAAGGTCTAGTTGGGACTTCATACCGGGGAGATCCCCTGAATGTTGGTAGGTCCAACACCATCAATAAGGTCATAGAAACATTATCCATTCATGTACAAGCAAAAACATGTTGAGAGCCATACATAGATGCTGCCACAAAATGTACATATAACCAGCATAATAGCAACAGAAATATCATCAACATATCAGCCATCAAAATCCATATATAAATTAGTACATTTTCACATGAAAATCTAGGGAATGAATTTCTCATTAATGAATGCAATCAACCAACCAAATATGGGACTACCTCATTCCACCCGACCATAGAATGGCTGAGCCAAATCTCTCTTCAGCCATTCACCCCCGTGCCATATTGCAAGAATGAATGTGGGATCTCATAGAACACAACAATCAAGACTCATCCAGGGCTTCAAGAGTTCATCCACCTCAACTCATCAGACAATGATTCCACCTCACAGTCAAACAACACAAAAACATCATCAGATTGGTCTCCATCCAAGCCTTCCAGGGCTTCTAAAGAATTTGTACAACCAAGGCTACTAGAAGTAGTAACTCATCCCACAACTTATACAGGGCTTCCAGATCGTTTCTCCAACCAAGTCTTCTAGGACTAATGACTCAAACCACCAAGGGCTTCAAGAGCATTTTTCCAACCAAGGCTTCCACGACTAGTAACTCAACCAAAGTTGTTATAGGGCTTCGAGAACATTTTTTCAACCAAGACTTCCTGGTCCAATAACTCAACCCAAGCTAAGGAAACATGAGAACCAATCAAAAACAAACAATGAAAGTAAACCCACAATCACCATGGCTATCTAGGAAATGGAAAGGCTAAGAAATCCACTGTCAATCCAGGAAATCCTCCATGCCAATGGCATATCACAACCAAGAAACCACATGCATGTGCCATGCATGCCAAAACTAGTGAAGAAATCTAACTAATGAAAGAGCTCCAACACTGAACTCAAAAAATGTTACCAACTGATCCTTAGAAGCCCTTTTATGGATGAGGCCTCTATTTTCTTCATTTTCCATTATTTTCCTCCATTTTCCTCATCACATGCAACTTGTGACCTTTCACCTCCTTTTTCTCCTAGTTTCCATTATTTTCATAAATAAATGTACCAAAAATTCCATTTTTCCTTTCCAAAGCCTTAGCCATTGCCTTTTCCAATTTCCTTAGCCTTAAACAACCAAATGAACAACCCCTAAGATGTCTTGTCCAGCATTCAGATTGAAATAAGTGTCCCATCAACTGTGGTTAGTGTTTTTAACTTTTATTACATGGAATTTTCACCAAGGATGTTACAGAACCCTCCCCCTTGGGGGACATTGTCCTTGGCGTTCAATCACACATATACCTCAGTAACCTGCTGAAAAAATACATACTGCTCATGGAGCTTTATAACACAACTCCATGCAGTATTTACAATGAAAGATCTACTCAAGAGAAAAGCATCACGGCAACATGACAACATACCACATAGTGGAGCTTAATAACACAACTCATTATGGTATTTACAATGATCTTCTTGTTGAGTGACAACTCATATGTCATCATAACCTCGTGATAACATAACCACATGATAGCATAATAACATGATAACATAACCATAATGCCATGACACCCATAACGCATACTAGATATTTATAACACAACTCGTTACAATATTTACATCCATACACATGGGTACATATAGAAACATCACCATAAATATAGATAGAAAAACATATGCCAAATAATATACCAAAACATGTATCAAACATATACTAGTCATCATATCTAAGCACATATCAAAACATCATATAGCATATATCAAACCATTATAAAGCATATATCAAACCACCATAAAGCATTTACCAAACTAGTGTAAGAAAATACCAAGCCATCATAAGAACCACCATAAGAAAATACCAAACCACCATGTCAAGCTTCTTTGCTTCAACCGAAAAACAAGGAAGGCTACATGGGCAGCATCTGACCGATCATCTCCCATGTTGCTTCATCTATTGAAAATAACAAAAAGAAATGTTAAAAATATAATCCATAAATTCCAATTTAATTTGTCCTTGAATTAAATTGTGAATTAAAATTGTAATTCTTTTCTCATAGCAACTTGTAATAGTTAACTAAGTTAAGTTGGCTTAGTTAACTTAGGAATTTCGAGTTGGAAGTCTTTTGGAAGTCATGTATATGTTCTCCCTAAGTTTTAGGGTCTAGGATGAGCTTAATTATGAGTTGTAATTAGATAACTCAATTTACTGACTTATGTTCAGTTAAATTAGTTCCAAACTTTTTGTGGAACTAATAGAAAGTTAATAGTTAGTTGGTGCACTAGTGCATCCACAAGTGTCACTCTATTTAACTCAATATTCCCTCATCACAAACTCATGCATGTCGATTATAAGAATGACCCAATTGAGACTAGAGTGGAGGGACAATGTACTATCAGTTGTATGATTTACTGAGTTGTAAATATCATGCATGCAATCAGGAAGAGGACATAATGGATTGCACAGTTTTGAGGAAGGATTTCCCACATTAAATATGGGTTAATTCTCAAAGGAACAATGCAAGGAATCAGGGGCTTGGAGAGCAACAGAAGAGGCTAGAGATTGGCTTGAGTTTCCTTGTGAGCAGGGAGATTGATCATACAGAGTACTGGGATTATTCTTGTGAGAACAAGCATTCTATTCTCATCTTGGATTTTTTATTTAATGCAATATAGATAGTGGGGGTTTTCAGTTGAGGCTTTTCCCATATACTTATTTTGTTATGTGCCATTGATTTATTTTCCTCATGTTCATATTGTTTTCATCAATCTATTGTCTTCTGCTAGTTGAAAGTAGAAGTAGATTCTTGTCTTTTGCTTTAGTACATTGCCGAGCTTGTGAATCTATAGGATTTTCTACATGGTATCAGAGCTAAAAATAATATACTAGAGGATATTTCAAAGTTTTGAGTTTAGGGTTACAAGTGAAATTCGAATTTACATTTCATACTTTAGGATCGAAAGATGGTGTTCTACAGTTTGCAGCTCGAGTATGCCTTAGATGGAAGATCAGATTATATAGCCTAGAAGGATAGGATGGAGGTTGTGTTGGAGGATAATGGCTTGAAGGAATTCACTGATCATGACATTCCTAAGCCATCAACATCAGATGCTCATAATCTATCCGAATGCAAGAAGTGTGTGGTAAGGGCAAGGTGAACAATACTTGAGGGAGTTCGAGACCACATTGTCTCGAGTCTCCATGGGAAGGAAATTCCACATGCTATGTGGAAATCATTGAAGGACCTTTTTCAGAACAACAGTGACCATAGGAAGTTGGCACTGAAAGATAAACTTCGAAAAATCAAGATGGAGGCGGGTGACTCAATTCCAAATTACTTGACCAAGTTCATGTAGAAATTTCACCTGTAGAACAAACCGATATATGC
The DNA here is from genome assembly GCA_031772625.1 of Pinus tabuliformis. Lineage (NCBI taxonomy): Eukaryota > Viridiplantae > Streptophyta > Pinopsida > Pinales > Pinaceae > Pinus > Pinus tabuliformis. Next base: position 270,459,391 of record CM062817.1, on the reverse strand, counting down.
AATGTCCTAAAACATAATACTTGTTCTACTTCTACAAAAAATTAAGCGAAAGCATAATCAAATTCATGAGCAACATCAAGTAGAAACATGCATAACTGATCAAGAGAAATAATCACACATAACACAAGATATATCAAGGGGAAAGCACAAGCATAAAACCCCAACCATGTATTATCAATCAAGTGTAGATCCTCAACAACATACAAAAAGAATCAGCTCAAAAGCTATCATGCTCTCTCTGTAATTAGAAGATCCTGATGATCTTCATTCAGAAGATGAAAATCAAGGACTACCTAGGCCTAGGTTGAAAATTGGCCTGATCATACCTATTGTTACCTCAAGTCCAACTACGTAGTCATAGAAGAAAATAGATTCCTTCCTCATGCAAGGAATACTTACTAGAAATATCCTAGCATCTGATAGTACACTGTCCCAAAGTTGATCTCAACTGGGTCTCTGACAGAACTGACATGCAACAGTTATCCATGAGTGAATTCTCAGTTATCTAAAATAATAGTTGTCACATGCATGCAAGCATTAACAAACTATATTTTATTATTTTAACAACTTGTTAAATTAATCTTACTGGACTTGACTAGTTAGAACTAAGTCAACTGATTCTCTCATTATAGAACTCATACTTATTCCCTCAATCAGTGGAGGAAATTAAGGATAAATTCCTCAATCAGTGGGACAACTCATGTGCATGCTCAAAAAGACTTCAAATTCGAATTTCCTTAACTAATTAACTCAACTGAATTAATTAATTAATATTTCCAACTGCTGTTAAGACCAAAATTAATTTTACTTCCTATAGATATACTAGGGAATGCTATAAATAGGAAGGGACCTAGAAATGCTATTTTTAGAACTTCTATTCTTAGCAGTTTCACCTCTCACCCAATGTGGCCAATGACCTCACTGACCACTCTACCCAATCAGTCAGTTCCTGCTACTCTACATCAGGGCTCCTGTAGCAAGGTCTCATCCAAGAGGTTGGGTACCTCAAGGATCCTGCCCATCCTCCTTGGGACGATCACTCTATATTGCCCCACCTCCTACCTGGAGGTATGGCTGCATGTGATCCCTCAGCCCACCTAGCTCGAAGTTTCCCCCTATTGGATATCTCTGCATGAGTAGATGTCTATACTCGATCTCCACTCAACTTCCCCTATTGTGGCTGCTCCATAACCTCCTGAAGTTGCTGCACCAATCGTGGCTCCTCCACAATCGTCTGAGACTTCTTCTAGCTTTGCATGTTGAGATTTAATATACCCTCCCTCTCAATCACCATGTCTCCATCAATTGCCTTGCTGCTCAAGGCTTTGCATGCATCTTGAACCTCAAGAGCATATAGGTTTTTGACTCGTGAACCAATCTGCTTCACCTCTCTAGTGATGATGTGTCTAAGGAAAGCCTTTCCCTTACTGAAGACTACATCATAGCCTCTGTCTTCTAGCATCGCGATTGACACCAAGTTTCTTTTCAATCCTGGTACATACTTGACATCGGTCAAGGTAAGGTGAGATCCATGCTCCCTTTGAAAAATAACCATGCCTACACCTGAGACACTATACTTCTCATCATTTCCGATCACTATGAGTATCTGGAGATCTTTCTCCTCCAAAGTACTTAACAAACTCTTGTCACCGGTCATGTGGAAAGAAGCTCCACTGTCAAGAAACCAACCACTTCCCACAATGGACGAAACCATGCATGTGAAGAGTGTGAAATCCAACTCAAACTATGAAGCAAGTGCCTCACCTTCAGATCCTTCCCTGGACCCCTTCTTGGATTTCCTCCGTGGACAATTTGCAGCATAATGGCCCATCTCATGACAATGAAAGCATCGCACTTTTGATTTTTCAACCTTCTTCCCATCATTGGAAGACCTGGATTCGAAAGAGAAACCTTCTCCTTCCCCTTCTTCGCCTTACTCGCTAAGGCATAGTTCTCCTCATCATGAATGGATGAAAAATTGTCTCTGGTGCTTCGTCTGATCTCCTCCTGCATCAAATCCAACCATACTCGTTCCCAATCTAGTAGTTTCTCCCTTCCATTCACCAAGTCATGGTAGCTATGCCAGCTCTTAGGAAGGCCAAGGAGTACTAGGCTCACCATATCCTCATCCGATGTCATGACCCCTACACTTTCAAGCTCATCCCTGCATGTGATGAGCATGGACAGATACATGGAGATCATCTCATCCCTTTCACACTTGATCTTTCAAAGTTTGTCCTTCAATGCCAGCTTCCTCTGATCACTATTATTCTGATATAAATCTTTCAATGTTTTCCACATTGCATGCGGAGTCTCCTTCCCATGGAGGCTCGAGAAAATGTGATCTTCCAAAACTGCCTCCATGCAATCCTTCCAAGCTATATAGTTTGAGCTGCCATCAAGGGCATACTCAAGCCTCAACCCATAGAACACCATCGATGAAATAGATGTGATAAGAAATTTAGATCTATATCCCGAATAATAAACTTCGAATTTTTCCTTCTAGTATACTGTTTTTGCTTGATCACCTGTGCTCTGATACCATGTAGAAATTTCACTTGTAAAACAAACCGATATATGCAATGTCCTAAAGCATAATACTTGTTCTACTTTTACAAAACATTAAGCAGAAGCATAATCAAATTCATGAGCAACATCAAGTAGAAACATACATAACTAATCAAGAGAAATAATCACACATAACACAAGATATATCCAGGGGAGAGCACCAGCATAAAACCCCAACCATGTATTATCAATCAACTGTAGATCTTCAACAACATACAAAAAGAATCAGCTCAAAAGCTATCTTGCTCTCTTTGTAATCAGAAGATCCTGATGATCTTCAATCAGAAGATGAAAATCATGGACTACCTAGGCCTCATTATATAAGCTGAAAATTGGCCTGATCATACCTGCTGTCACCTCAGGTCCAATTATGTAATCATAGAAGAAAATAGATTCCTTCCTCATGCAAGGAATACTTACTAGAAATATCCTAGCATCTGATAGTACATTATCCCACATTTGATCTCAACTAGGTCTCTGACAGAACTAACATGCAACATTTATCCATGAGTGAATTCTCAGTTATCTAAAATAATAGTTGTCACATGCATGCAAGCATTAACAAACTATATTTTATTATTTTAACAACTTGTTAAAATAATCTTACTGGACTTGACTAGTTAGAACTAAGTCAACCAATTCTCTCATTATAGAACTCATACTTATTCCCTCAATAAGTGGAGGAAATTAAGGATAAATTCCTCAATCAGTGGGACAATTCATGTGCATGCTCACAAAGACTTCAAATTCAAATTTCCTTAACTAATTAACTCAACTGAATTAATTAATTAGTATTTCCAACTGTTGTTAAGACCAAAATTAATTTTACTTCCTATAGATAGACTAAGGACTGCTATAAATAGGAAGGGACCCAGAAATTCTATTTTTAGAACTTTCTATTTTTAGCATTTTCACCTCTCACCCAATGTGGCCAATGACCTCACTAGCCAAACTGCTATTTTTAGACATGATATTTTTAGACATGCTATCTTTAGCAGGTCTATTTTTAGCACATTCTAAAGTTAACATTTCTTATTGCACATTTTTCAACACTCCCTCTCAACAAGAAAGGATTTCTCTCAAACCCAATCTTGTAACTCTAGAATGTTCTGCATGCAACACATCTACCCGGTCCACTTGCTCCAACAAACACTTGGAACAAAAACACCCCCAACTCACCACTCTGTTGGGCTAGGAACATACTCTGATGCTAAAGTCCTACTTGTTGTTGACAAGTGCTCCCTCTCTAACATCTCCGCTACTGCAACATCTCCATGCATCTCACACCATTGCACACCTCGTTGTGCCACCTAGAACTATGCAAAACACTTGTGCCTCTCGCATTGTTGCAACGTGATAGCTATGCACTGTCCTGGGATTCCCTGCATTGTCGCTCTCTCTGCCGCTCCATCTGCATTTGTCTCTACCCAATCAGTCAGTTCCTGCTACTCCACATCAGGGCTCTTGTAGCAAGGTCTCATCCAAGAGGTTGGGTACCTCAAGGATCCTGCCCCTCCTCCTTGGGACTATCACTCTATATCACCCCACCTCCTACCTGGAGGTATGGCTACATGTGATCCCTCAGCCTGTCTGGCACGAAGTTTCCCCCTAATAGAGGTCTCTGCATGAGTAGATGTCTCTACTCGATCTCCACTCAGCTTCCCCTGTTATGGCTGATCCACAATCTCCTGAAGCTGTTGCACCAATTGTGACTCCTCCAAAATCATCTAAGAGTTCTTCTGGCTTTGCATGTTGAGAGTTAATATACCCTCCCTCTCAACCACCAAGTCTCCATCAGTTTCCATGCTGGTCAAGGCTTTGCATGCATCTTGAACCTCAAGAGCATATAGATTCTTGACCCATGAACCAATCTGCTTCACCTGTCTAGTGATGATGTGTCTAAGGAAAACCTTTCCCTTACTAAAGACTACATCATAGCCTCTGTCTTCTAGCATCACGATTGACACCAAGTTTCTCTTCAATCCTAGTACATACTTGACATCGGTCAAGGTAAGGTGAGATCCATGCTCCCTCTGAAAAATAACTGTGCCTACACCTAAGACACTATACTTCTCATCATTACCCATCGCTATGAGTATCTGGAGATCTTTCTCCTCCAAAGTACTGAACAAACTCTTGTCACCGGTCATGTGGAAAGAAGCTCCACTGTCAAGAAACCAACCACTTCCCACCATGGATGAAACCATGCATGTGAAGAGTGTGAAACCCAACTCAAACTGTAGAGCAAGTGCCTCACCTTCAGATCCTTCCCCGAATCCCTTCTTGGATTTCCTCCGTGGACAATTTGCAGCATAATGGCCCACCTCATGGCAACGAAAGCATCGCACTTTCGATTTGTCAACCTTCTTCCCATCATTGGAAGAACTGGATTCGGAAAGAGAAACCTTCTCCTTCCCATTCTTCACCTTACTTGCTAAGGCACAGTTCTCCTCATCATGCATGGATGAAGAACTGTCTCTGGCGCTCCGTCTGATCTCCTCCTACATCAAATCTGACCATAATCGTTTCCAATCTAGTAGTTTCTCCCTTCCATTAACTAAGTCTTGGTAGCTATGCCAACTCTTAGGAAGGCCAAGGAGTGCTAGACTCACCATATCCTCATCTGATATCATGACCCCTACACTTGCAAGCTCATCCTTGCATGCGATGAGCTTGGTCAGATACATAGAGATCGTCTCATCCCTTTCACACTTGATCTTTGAAAGTTTGTCCTTCAATTCCAGCTTCCTCTGATCACTGCTATTCTGATATAAATCTTTCAATGTTTTCCACATTACATGCAGAGTCTTCTTCCCATGAAGACTCAAGACAATGTGATCTTACACTCCCTCCAAGTGAATTCTCCTAGCTCTAGCCACACACTTCCTCCATTCCACCTGCTCAGTCTTGTTAGTAGGCTTACGAATTTCTTGATCAATGAAATCCTTAAGGCCATTATCTTCCAAAACTGCCTCCATGCAATCCTTCCAAGCTATATAGTTTGAGCTGCCATCAAGGGCATACTCAAGCCTCAAACCACAGAATGCCATCGATGAAATATATGTGATAAGAACTTGAGATCTATATCCCGAATAATAAACTTCGAATTTCTCCTACTAGTATATTGTTCTTGCTTGATCACCTGTGCTCTGATACCATGTAGAAATTTCACATGTAGAACAAACTAATATATGCAGTGTCCTAAAGCATAATACTTGTTCTACTTCTACAAAACATTAAGCGAAAGCATAATCAAATTCATGAGCAACATCAAGTAGAAACATGCATAACTGATCAAGAGAAATAATCACACGTAACATAAGATATATCCAAGGGAAAGCACCAACATAAAACCCCAACCATGTATTATCAATCAAGTGTAGATCCTCAACAACATACAAAAAGAATCAGGTCCAAAGCTATCCTGCTCTCTGTGTAATCAGAAGATCCTAATGATATTCAATCAGAAGATAAAAATCATGGACTACCTGGCCTCATTATATAGGCTGAAAATTGGCCTGATCATACCTACTGTCACCTCAGTTCCAACTACGTAGTCATAGAAGAAAATAGATTCCTTCCTCATGCAAAGAATACTTACTAGAAATATCCTAACATCTGATAGTACACTGTCCCACATCTGATCTCAACTAGGTCTCTGACAGAACTGACATGCAACAATTATCCATGAGTGAATTCTCAGTTATCTAAAATAATAGTTGTCACATGCATGCAAGCATTAACAAAATATATTTTATTATTTTAACAACTTGTTAAAATAATATTACTGGACTTGACTAGTTAGAACTAAGTCAACTGATTCTCTCATTATAGAACTCATACTTATTCCCTCAATCAGTGGAGGAAATTAAGGATAAATTCCTCAATCAATGGGACAACTCATGTGCATGCTCACAAAGACTTCAAATTCAAATTTCCTTAACTAATTAACTCAACTGAATTAATTAATTAATATTCCCAACTGTTGTTAAGACCAAAATTAATTTTACTTCCAATAGATAGACTAGGGACTACTATAAATAGGAAGGGACCCATAGATGCTCTTTTTAGAAATTTCTATTTTTAGTAGTTTTACCTCTCACCCAATGTGATCAATGACCTTGCTGGCCAAACTGTTATTTTTAGACATGCTATTTATAGACATGCTATTTTTAGCAGGTCTATTTTTAGCACATTCTAAATTTAACATTTCTTGTGCACATTTTTCAACAGTTCACTCATTGTGGGGATGAACTTGGAAGTTTTGGAATCACTGTTGCTGAGGATGATATGGTGAGCATATCTCTTCTAGGACTCCCCAAGAGTGGTCATAGTTATCAGGACTTTATCAATGGGAGGGATAAAATGCTAGATTGGGAACAATTGTGGTTGGATTTGGTACAAGAGGAGTTTCGACTGAACACCAAAGATGGGACCTCTTCCAAGGAAGTGGAGGAGGATTTTTCCTTAGTGAGTAAGGAAAAAAATGCCAAAGGAAAGAAGTCCCAAAGTGAGGAGGGAGGAAATAATATGGACTTAACGAAATTCAAGTGTTTTCAATGCCAAGAGCATGGGCACTATGCCAAGAACTGCCCACAGAAGAAAGCAAGCAAGAAGGAGCCGACAATAGTAGCAGCAGGTGAAGCTCTAGCTTTACAATTCGAACTTGATTTTAGTCTCATTGCATGCATGGACAACACTATCATGGGAGGCATGTGGTATCTTAAAAATAATGCCTCATTCCATATGAAGGGGAATAGACATCTCTTTAGTGATTTTGAGGAGAAAGACCTCAAGCAGAACATAGAGTTTGGAGATGACGGGAGATAGTACTACTAGATTGGGCATGGTTACCTTTTAGATGGATTTTGGCTCCCCTCTCAGGATCACAAATGTGTGGTATGTTCCAGTACTAAAGAAGAATCTTGTTTCAGTCGCGGTATTGGAAGACCATGGCTATGAAGTGGTTTTTAGTAAGGGAAATTTTTTCCTTAGACACATCGCCACAGGGTAGGTGAAACAGATCGGTGCACATGTCAAGAACCCGTATGATCTTGAGGTGAACCTACATGAAATGCCTTGAGGAGCAAGGAAAAGGTTGAGAGGGAGAGTAAATTACCTCTCAACATGCAGCCCTAGAAGAAGCAACCTTCGAAGTAGCTTTAGGAAGTTGTGGAGCAGCCATAACTAGAGAAGATGAGAGGACACCGAGTGGAGGCATGCACTCTTGTAGAGACCTGCATTAGGGGGGAATTTTGAGCCAAGTGGGCATAGGGAGGACATGCAGCCATACCTCCAGGTGTGAGGTGGGGCGATGTGAAGTGATAGTCCCAAGAGGGCTGAAATCGGGCACGATCCAATGAGAGTTTTTATCTCATGGATCGTACCTTGATATAGGAGCCCAATGTACATAATAGTGGGAGGAATTAGTGGTGATTGATGCAGTCAGAGATCAGAGTGACAGAGGCTAGAGAAGTCAGGTAAAAGCGCAGAGTTTCCAGTTGACAGAGGCAATAGCAGTCAGAGACTTTGATGAAAAATGCATCATCTTGATTTAGGTTGGATGTTTTTTTGTTTGTTTCTAGAGTTGTTGTAGAAACAAAACTAGAGAGAAGTGTTGCATGCAGAAAATTCCAAAGGTTTAGGATCAGGATCGAGTTGAATTCCTTTCTTGTTGAGAGGGAGCATTGAAAATATCCACAAGAAATGTTAAAAATAGAATCCAGAAATTCCAATTTAATTTGTCCTTGAATTAAATTGTGAATTAAAATTGTAATTCTTTCTCATAGCAACTTGTAATAGTTAACTAAGTTAAGTTGACTTACTTAACTTAGGAATTTTAAGTTGGAAGTCTTTTTGAATTCATGTATATGTTCTACCGAAGTTTTAGGAGCCCAAGATGATTTTAATTATGAGTTGTAATTAGATAACTCAGTTTATTGAGTTATATTCAGTTAAATTAGTTCCAAATTGTTTGCGGAGCTAATAGAAAGTTAACAGTTAGTTGGTGCACTAGTGCATCCACAAGTGTCACTCTAGTTAACTCAAGATTCCCTCATCAGAAACTCATGCATGTCGATTCTAAGAACTACCCAATTGAGACTAGAGTGGAGGGACAATGTACTATCAATTGTATGATTTACTGAATTGTAAATATCATGCATGCAATCAGGAACAGGGCTTAATGGATTGTGGAGTTTTGAGGAAGGATTTCCTACATTAAATATGGGTTAATTCTCAAAGGAACAACACAAGGAATTAGGGGCTTGGAGAGCAATATCAGAGGCTAGATATTGGCTTGAGCTTGCTTATGAGTAGGGATATTGGTCATACTGAGTGTTGAGATTGTTCTTGCGAGAATAAGAATTGTATTCTCATCTTGGATTTATGATTTGATGCAATATAGATAATGGGGGTTTTCAGCTGAGGTTTTCCCTAGATACTTATTATGTTATGTGTCATTGATTTATCTTCTTCTTGTTCATATTGTTTTCATCGATCCATTTGCTTCCATTGGTTGAAAGTAGAAGTAGATTCTTGTCTTTTGCTTTAGTCCATTACATGAGCTTGTGAATCTATAGGATTTTCTACATCATCGGGCCTAAAGTGCTTCCATTACACTTTAACTTGCTCGATTGCTCAATTCTATAGCATGAGCACCTTTTTCTACAATATACAGTGAGGCTCCGGGTGGAATTATCCATATTGTTCCACCTATAATATACACCAGTCAATCACATGATCAGCATCTTGTGACACCCTCCTCCTAGGCCTACCCAAAGTAACCATGTCAATCGGGGTAAAGATGAGACGAGAGGCTACTATGATTAAATTCGACCTCCTATGTGACCTTAAGGAAGTGGAATCAATGGAACATCACATACAGTCATCCAACCTCATCAACAAAACCCACAAGAGACAAGTTAGCCACTGTGACAGCTTTTCCCTAGGTCTCGCTGTTGTTCTGGACATCTTAGGCCATAGTCACTCTCCTGCTATTGGAAAGGGGGCGACCAGAAACCTAAAGTCACTCTCATAGGCCTGCATGCCAATGATTGTGGACTAAACTTGCTAGGTCTGTGCCAGCGACTGTGAGATTTAAGCAACTTTTTTAGCCCCAAAGCCTAGGCCACTGCCTAGAATGGAATGATAGCTTGAAATCAAGAAAATTACAAGGAAACAATGAAGCAAAAGAAATAAGCCCAACAAGACCTTAACCAGACCCCTACTAGCCATGACAAGCATTTCGTCAAACATATCATCGACATGTAACCTACAGGTGTAAACAACATAATTAAGTGTAGGGATATCATACTTATATGAGAATCACTATGAACCATTGTTCCCTCATGCCATTTGTTGCATTATCATCTATTAGGTCATAGACACATTATCCATTCATGTACAAGTAAAAACATGTTGAGAGCCATACATAGCTGTTGTCACAAAATATACATATAACCAAAATAATAGGAACATAAATACCATGAACATATCAACCATCAAAATCCATATATACATCAGTACATTTTCACATGAAAATCAAGGGAGTGAATTTCTCATTAATGAATGTAATAAATCAACCGAAGATGGGACTACCATGTTCCACCCGACCATAGAATGACTGAGCCAAATCTCTCTTCAGCCATTCACCCTCGTGCCATATTCCAAGCATGAATGTGGGATCTCATAGAAAACATCAATCAAAACTCATCTAGGGCTTCCAGAGGCCATCCTCCTCAACCCATCAAACAATGATTTCACCTCAAGGCTAGACATCACAAAACCATCATTAGATTGGTCTCCATCCAAGCCTTCCAAGGCTTCCATAACATTTGTCCAACCAAGGCTTCTAGAACTAGTAACTCAACCCACAACTTATATAGATCTTCCATAGCATTTGTCCAACCAAGGCTAATAGGACTAGTAACTCAACCCACCAAGGGCTTCCAGAGCATTTTTCCAACCAAGGCTTTCAGGAGTAGTAACTCAACCCAAGTTGTTACAGGGTGTTGATGGTGCTAGACCTGCCAACATATAATGGGATCTCCCTGGTAAGACGCCCTAATCAAACCTCAAACTATTTGGTGTAGGAGTCCCAACAGTGGGTCGTATGGTAATGCCTTCACCGTGATGTTGTATAGAGGCAAGTAAGATAACTCTGTCAGTAGCAAGGGTGTGATCATTGCAATTAGTCAAGGAAGGTGTATGAGAGGTTCTAACACACATGGGTTGAGATGAAGGTGAAGGTGAGTTCCAGGTTGGAAGGGATTAGTACCAACTCGGCTATGAACACACAACACACATGACATACACAGTTTCCGGTAGAGCAATCCACACGATTGCAAGTAGTCACAACATACAAGGTAAGATAACACGTACAACACTCACAGATCAATTCGAACGAGTGAAACGGTTCTTACAACAATCTTCATATGAAAGGTCTGTCTAGTGTCCGGCAGAGTAGTCAACACGGATGGGACATCATTAAAAACATATACAACACATTTCCATTAATAGATTATGAATTACAATAAATGAAATAGTTCAGATGTAGAACGCACGTTAAAGCAACATGCATTACAAGTGTTAAATATCAATCTTACAACAGATACAATACATGTGTGAAAACATGTTGGCTCTTATTATATAAAGAAGTGTAAGTTCCAATTATACAATACATCCATGTAAACCCTCTAGCCCCAACGGTGGAACATTACAACCACATCCACCTTCTCCTCCAAGGAGATGAACTAGCTCCGTGCGGTGGAGAAGCCAAGGCGCGTTACAATAATGTCCAAGCTCTTTCCAAGATAGTCTTATCAGAAACTTGGCTGACCAAAAGCCTCTACAATGAGTTATGAGGGACTATTTATAGAAAAGGGTGGGGTGACCCTTGACATTCCCCTTTGTGACAAGTCATCTACCCTCATGACTCTTCATCTCCTCTATGACTGCTACATCCAACTTTTGACACTTGACTTACACTTGACATGACTTAACATTACAATGCACATGTTCCCATGTGAGACAAAATGGCTTGAGCAAGCCATGCAAGACATCATAGGCACTTGGTCCATTGTGATGAGACCAACTCTTTGACATGATTGTGATGATGAAGGTGGTTAGTTGATGCCAAACTTGGTTGTCTGCGATGGTGTGCATGCACCCCATGGTGAAATCTTGCTAAAGCGAAGTCTTGCCTCTGTTGCAATCGGTGCATTGGTTCAGCTCCTTCATCCAGATCATCTTCTAACATGTGCATGGTCATCTTGGGTGTGGATGAACTCACAACACACTAATGCAGAGTGTCCATGCTAATCTTCAAGTGTGTGTTGGTGGTCATGTGCATCAACTTGCTGAAGTACATGTTCAACTCTAGTTTGACTTGCTTCTTATCTTCGCCTTGGTGAGTGTGCTGAATGGGTTGGATCATATGCGTGCACATAATGACGCGCATGTTGCTGAATCCCTTGCATGCAGTCGACAACACTACTAACCATGTCTGCTTCATCCCAGCTGTTGGGATGGATCTTTAACCTGTATGTGCACATTTTCATCCATGAGTCTATGTTGCACCCATTGTTGTTCTTATTATTTGTTATACACATTTTTGGGCACTGCAACCCCAAGCATAAAATTTCCATAAACCAAGGGCTCCTAAGTCCCTAAAAGTGTTGTTCTAACCCCTAAAGGAACAAGGTCAACTGATTACAGCTTCTCCGAGAAGTTCTCCATGAAAAACTACTCAGAACTGGTCAAAACAGGATCATTTCACCTGCTCCATAGGAAAGGGTGTTGCATCTCACCTAAGTACACTCTGTGGGTGTGTTGAATTTCAAAAATCCCTTCTATGTGGTGCGATGGGCGAGAAGTGACAAATGGCAGTGTCAATCCGCGAGGTGGAGAGGCATGGAATCTTCCAGAAACTTCTCCTGTGACACTTGCCTCTCTGAATTCAACCAAGGATGAGTAAGAGATCATCAATCTCCAAGTGGAAGCAAGAACTATCAGAGGGAAGACACTAATCAAGTCACAAGCTGACTCATCTCCCTTATCGATATCTATATATGGATCCCTCATCCCAGAGATCCAGAGGCTGGAATTTTGCATCTTGTAAGGAATTGTTGTTGGTTTCTTGAGGCAACATCATAGTGTTGGGTGATCTAAGATTTACATGAGGTTAAGAAGGGCTTACTTGCTAAGAGGATGATGCTGGGTCAGAACAACTGGTTGTAACTCTCTTGGCTCTTTCTTGATTATCAATAAAGCTATTCAAGTTTTCCTCCATACTCTTGTGTCATTTATGCATTTGTATGGTCAATTTACATTTGATCCTAGATTGTTTATGATAATAGATCCATGTTCTTGTATAGTGTTATGCTACTTTGATTCTACAGGTACTCTGTGAAGCTGGGTGTATGAGGAAGCAAGTAGCAAAGGACTATCAGAAGAGAGAGGAATCGAACTAGGAGCCAAGCGCAAGACAGAGGTTGGTCTCCTTTATTCTTCTCTCATCTACTTTCATAAAGGAAAATGAAATTAGCTTTACTTTGTTTGTTTCTAAGGTAGCTACCACACCTTAGTGGGATTAGCAGTTCTGCATAGACACTTTTCCCTGTAACAAAATGGCGACTCCACTGGGGAGCGACTAGGTTGTTTGTTAATCTACATTTTGTTTATTTTATAAACTTACAGACGGAGCCTGAAGTTGAGCCAGGTAGCTTTCGAACTGCATTTTCTATGCAAATGCAAAGTAGATAAATGTCGCTTCAGTCAATCTCCGGGTTTTGTTTATGAATTAAACAACTGATTTACAAACTCTCTAATTGCCCTTGTGGTGGCTCTAGTAACCTCCTTAGATCTGCCCCTGTTGTTGATTTACTGATTACCACTTGCTCGGCCAAAATCCCTGAACTGAACTGCAAACTGTGACCCAGAACCCAAGCAAAGTCTCGTCTCTGGCCCAGCGCAGTCTCTGTTCTGTGAATCTGAAATTCAGCACACTTCCCGAGTGTAGTAGGTGCGCTGCATTTCAAATTCACTGTGTTACAGGTGCGCTGATCAGACTAGGCATTGTTCCTGAATGTTGGTTTCTGTGTTCATTCTTTTCAGTTATATTCATGAATTTTGTTGCCTGTAGTCAGTATACCTCTGTTTGAAACCCCTTTCCTTGCTGATATTCCGCCTCCATTGTGCAAAGAACTGTAAATGCTTTTGTGTATTTGTTGAGTCATTTTCAGTTCTCCTTTACAAAAAAGTAACGTAATTGTACTATCATTTCTTGATTTGAAAGTGTCGCAAGTGTCGTTTTTAGTCATAGAAGAGAGTCTGATTGCTCTTGATAGTCGATTACTCTGTTACTATTGTATTTGATCTGAATTAGTAGTCTTTCTAGTGTCGCAAGAAAGTCTTCATTTTGAATTTGAAAAGAAACTTGTTAGTAATTGTCGCTTGAAAAGTAATTCAGGTTTGCGCATTAGCTTTCTTTTTATCATTCACATATTAAGAAGGCTGAAAATAAATACATGCATGTGCATTTTCATTTAGACTGTTTGATTGGTTTGATTTAGGACAGTGCATATAGTGTGTGCTCTTTGCTCTTTGTGAAAGAATATTGTCTCTCTTTCCTTAGTAGCTAGGATTTTCATTGCACAAAGAAGATAAAAGATTGTTTATCATCTTAGATTGCATTTTAGGAATTGTACATCTACATCACGCGGTGAACCTGAAAGGAAAATTTCTTAAGCAAGATCAACTATAAAATAAATTTAATGAATCTAACAATGCTTTGGAACCTAACGCACAACATCTAGAAGTCTAGGCTAGAGACGTATTCCGGCGTCGTAAAGCCTGGTAACTATTGTTCTCACTGTTGGTTGGGTGATTCCTCCACTTTGAGACGATAAGTGCCAGTACGGACTTGTGCTCCCACATACCATCAAGTATATTTTGGGAGACCACAATAGGCTTAATCCTTTATCCATAGGAAGTCGTGTGTGCCGCCCTATCAATTGCAATGCACTGAACACAACATTCGGGAAGATTGACTGTCGTACCGTAAAAAGTATTCTGCAGTTTTGCGATTGGTTTGGTAATCCCTCTGGCTAGATTCCCAGAGCAGTCCCTTTCGTTCCTTTTCAGACTCCCTAACGGAAAAGGTCCATCTGAGCACTTGTCACTTCAGGCTCATTAAAAATTGAAGGCGACTAGAGTCATCTTTTGTTTTTTCTCGACTCTTTAAAATTGAAAAAACAAGTTGTGTCAAAAGCGTCTAAAATCCATCTAATTCGAAAAACATACTTCCCCTTTACTTTTAGTTGATCGAGTAATCCGCAATCATGGAAGAAATTCAATTGAAACCCCGTCATTCGCAGAGGCTTACGAGTCAACCGTCTTTGTCTCCGGAATTGAAACTATTACGGACAAAGAAAACTCGTTTAACCGGTTCCAAATCTCCTGGTAAAGTTAGAACAAGTGTTCCAACAACATCAGAGACTCTGGTTACTCCAAAAATTTCTGGTATCCCTGCCTTTACAGAAGAATTTCAGTAGCCACCGAAGGACAGTAGTATTGATCCTAGTTTGAGGGTAAATACTTGTATCATTGAACCAGTTCCATCTACAACCGCTTTGGAGAGTGTTGTTCCCCAAACATCTGTCACTGCAGATTCCATACCTTCTTCGGCACCAGAAATATTCTACGGACCTGACAGTCTGCCTCTTCCACTTGGTCTGATTGCTATAGAAGAGATTGTGGAGGATCCTCCATCTACTACTCCATCGCAATTTGAGTCGGGATCACTCTGTATCCTTCTTCATCAGAAATTAGTCTACCGCCAATGGAAGCTCCTGTAGAATCGCTAGGTAATCTTTTGGATAGACTAGAAATGTCTGAACAACCATCAACATCTAGGACTGTGTCGTCCGACACAGCGACGGCAGAACTTCCTGCTATCACTCCAACAATGTTCGTCGGTATACCATTTGTCCCAACTAGCTCTCAATCGCTAGAAGGAGCCCACTCAGGGGCTATTTCGACGATATGGTCCATTCCTATTTGTTCATCCGGAATAGTATCCGGAAACTCTTATGTTGAGTCTCAACAAATTGATCCATTGGGATGTCAATTTGGGCAGTCCGGTCCTCAAAGGCAAACCATTCCTTTAAGTACTGGATTACCGCCGTATGGGGGGCAGTATACCCTTTCATTGTCCCCTCCGGGAGGATAGCCATACGGGAGTTCACAACAAAATTCAGGTTATGCTAGAATTACGTCTAGTGGTTGGGTACCGATACTACCTCAACAACCAAGAGTTGTATATTCGATGCAACAATGTTTACCTATGTCAAATATACCAACTACGCCAGCTATTGTGACGGTGTCACAAGTACAAGCGCTGCCTGTTGTATGCCAACCTTAGGTTTCTCAGGTTGTAATGCAACAGCCTCTTAACCCTGCGACTCAACCACAATCGTCGACTGGTGGAATAACACAGGTTCAAACGGGTACAATTACCCCTCATCTTGGTCAAACAGTTAGTATTGGGCAACAGCACATGCTTCACAACCATGGCTGGTGCAATACCAACAACCGCAATTCCAACAAGTATACCAAGGATCTGAGCAACAAATCTTTGCAAATAGTGGGTAGTCGTATATTCAAAATGGTCAAAATCAACCATTCTACAATGGTCATGCCCACCAACCTTACCAAAGTTACCAGCATCAAATGCATTATGCTGGTATGCAAAGACCAACTGCTCAAGTGATTCCATCTTATCCTGGGTATGCTTCACCTAACCTGAATCAACATTTACCCTTCGTGGCAACTTTAGAGTTGCATGATTTAAATCGGTTAACAAACGATCCAATCGCTTACGCCCCTTGGTGGCCAGCGATTCCGCATAAAATTCCATCAGATATTCCTAAATTTAATGGAAATCCGGGTGAAGATTTGTTGAATCATGTGATGAACTTTCATCTATGGTGTTCATCAAACACCCTAAACGATGATTCGATTAGGCTTCGCCTTTTTCAGAGGACGTTAATTGGTCCAGCAGGAATTGCCCAGAGCTTCGTTTGACAACCTCAGTACCCTAGCCACAACCTTTCTAACCCATTTTCAGTTACCGATAAGGTACGAAACGGGAACGAAACTTCTTACCAATTTCAAACAAACAACGGCCACTCACATATCTGATCATATACATGAGTGGCGACATCGTCGTAGAATGGTAAGAACGTATGTTCCTCATCAACTTTTAGCTGAATGGTTTATTAAGTCATTATTTCCTTCTATTACAAAAGATGTGGCAAAAGGGGGAATCGTCACCGAAGAGCAAGTCATCACTCGTGCGCAATATTTAGACTTGATTTATACTCAGTCTGGCACGCTCTACGATAAAATACCTGACGCTCCCAGACTAGAATTTTCGGTTCCCCCTCCTCCTAAATTAAACAACGACTCTCATGTAGGCGATGGCGTGATAGGCACAATAGACATGAAATCGACAAAGGCTACATCTAAAAAGGCCCATAAGATTTCCAGTCAAAATGCAAAAGAGGGACTTCTTGCCTCGAAAGTAAATGTCGTCTCGACAGATAAAGGCAAAGAAACCAAGCAACCAGGGGGCAAGAAGAAAACCAAAGGGAAGAAGAAGAAATAGGAAGAATCATCATCTGAAAAATCTTCTACAAACCCTTCTGGAAATAAGAAACCAAATCGTCCATGCTTTATATGCGATGAGGATCATTGGACAGCAAATTGTCCACACAAAGCTGAGCTTAAAAAATTCTTCAAGAATTCATAAACCTCGGCAGTATTAACTGATCCATTTCCAAATCCAGGAACAAATATGGTTGACAGTGGAAATGCTTCCCCATCTCAAGTGCTGATGTTGTCAGTTTCCAAACAGCAAAATGATGCTTTGATATCGACAAGGAACAAAGATTACAGGAATCCACAGCTGTCAAACAACAAGGATAAAGATCAACCTAGTAGTTCGACAACAACTTCGACAGAAGTTGTGCCGCCCATCATTCTTGAGTTGACAATAAAACCGCCAAAGGGAGTAATACACAAGTCGACATTTAATCCTCGTGCTAGAGCAGCACAACATTATAATATAGTGGAAGATCTGGCCCAATCGCCATCCGCTATGTTGACACTTGAGGTACTACAAAATTTCCCATCCCAAAAGCAGGCTTTATTATCAGCCATCGGTGGGATAGACCCAAAGGATTCCAATCTTGTATCCTTTAATCATAAAGGATACGATCCTCAGTTGCCAGCTCAACTAGCTTTCCTCGTTCAAGTGAAAGCCCTCAACAAAACTGTTCATCGAACAATTATTGATGAGGGGGCATCTACATGTATTATGTCGATGAGTTGCTAGAAAACTTTAGGATCTCCAACCTTGTCGTGATCTTCGATGACATTAAAAGCATTTGACGGATGAACATATACCCCATATGGTATTCTAAGTAACTTGAAGGTTGAACTAGGAGGGAAAACAGTAGAAATAGATGTTGAAGTAATCGACGGAAACCTCGATTATAACATCCTACTGGGAAGACCATGGATATATGCTATGGCTACTGTTGTGTCGACCTATTTTAGGAAGATTTCATTTCCCTTTCAAGGAGGGATTACAATCGTCGATCAAAAAACCTTCCTCCCCAATGGTTCTCAAGTTACGGGAACATTCCAATGATCCATGGAAGCCTCCATTCGCTTCAAAATATCGGAGTAGGCCTACTAAAAGACCCTATATTAATGGGAACTTTTGCCCTTCCGCCTCCAATCAATTTGACGGAAGTAGCATCGGTAGGAACTTGCAATATGATATCTTCGATTAAAAAGATCTCAGAAAACGATATCAACATGGATCATGCGCAGGTATTTCCTCCAAGCCCAACAGAAATATTGTAGCAATCAATGTTCCTAGCATGGGAGGCAAACCAAAATCAACGCTCATCAAGCGTTTGGATAGATAGGTCTAAGGAATATGGCACCCCTTCAGATCCTTGGTCGCGAGTGCATGTCATCGATGAAGGAATTGTTCAATCAACGGTAATTGAAGGGGCACCATGGGAAGATTACCACCATCGTTCCCTTCTTCCGAATTGTGAAGAAGATACTCCCGATGACCTTTATCATCCTTCAGTTTTTTATTTTCTATCAAATACTGTAAACACGGTGGATTCTGAGCGAAACTTGTCCAACATTGAAGAGACTATCGCCATAAATATCTCGACCAAAACAGATGTTGTAGAGAATATTTATGTTGGTAAATGTTGTTCTCCTTCAGAACTGGAAATATATAACGCTATTTTTCGGGAATTCAGAGATGTCTTTGCTTGGTCATATAATGAAATGCCAGGCATTGACTTGAGTATCGTTGAACACGAAATCAAGATGCATCCAGATGTCAAACCAGTACGACAACGGCTACGACAGGTGCACCCCAAGAAAGCCACTACCATCAAAGCAGAAGTTGAAAAACTTCTCCACGTTGGTTTCATTTACCCAGTTCCTCTTACCGATTGGGTATCGAATATTGTTCCTGTTATGAAGAAACAAGGAAAGATTAGAGTGTGCATCGATTATAGGGATGTAAATCAAGCTTGTCCAAAAGACAACTACCCTACACCGTTCATTGACCAGATAATTGATGAATGCGCCGGATGTGAAATATTTTCATTTATGGATGGATTCTCCGGGTATAATCAAATAAATATCCACCCACAGGACCAGTCAAAGACTGCATTTATTTGTCCATGGGGCACATTCGCATATCGAAAATTACCCTTTGGTTTAAAGAATGCAGGGGCAACATTTCAGAGGGCAATGAATTATGCCTTCCATTACATCAAAAACATCGTTCAACCGTATCTCGACAACCTTCCAGCTCATTCGCGAAAGCGGACTAATCATCCGCAGCATTTAAGAGCGATATTTCTACATTGCCGACACTACAAGATATGACTCAATCCACACAAATGTGTGTTCTGTGTCAGTTCTGGTCGTTTACTTGGCTTTGTAGTCTTGAAAGACGAGATTCGTCTCGACCCATGTAAGGTTCAAGCAATCATAAATTTGCCTCCACCTTCGAATTTGCTTCAGATTCAGAAACTCCAAGGGAAAGCAAACTTTCTGAGGGGGTTCATTCCAAATTACGCCGAACTTGCTAAAGGTTATACCCGTCTATTGAAAAAGGAAGTGCCCTTCATTTGGGATCAGGTCGCGCAAGCTTCCTTTGATGCTTTGAAAGACCCCCTAATGAAAGCAACATTAATGTACACTCCTGATTATCAAAAAGACTTTAACTTGTATCTGGCTGCAGCAATGGTTTTAGTTAATGGAATTGAACATCCTATATATTATTTAAGTAATAACTTAAATGATACAGAAAGAAAATATTCTTATGTTGAAAAGCTAGCGCTCGCAGCTGTTCAAGCGATACAGAGATTTCGACACTATGTCCTCTTTCGAAAAACTACCATTCTGTCAGATTGCAACCCCATGACTTATATATTGTCGCGACAGTTTCTGGGGGCAAATATTCAAAATGGATAGCGATTCTACAAGAGTTTGATCTGGAATTTGTAAAATCCAAGTCAAAGAAAGCCCTGGTTTTCGCAGAATTATTATGCGATCTCCCATCATCATCCAACGATGAAACATCCAAAGAAACGATCGTGGACGAAAATTTGTTTCTGATATCTTCAAGCAATCCATGGTATGGAGATATAATCATTTATCTCCAAACCCAAAAGTATAGGCCCAATACCTCCCGCTTCGAACAAAAACGTATTCGATACCAATCAAAAGACTACATGATCGTCGATGATACACTTTACCGTAGTGGTGTCGATACAATTCTACGGAGGTGCCTCACCCATGAGGAGGCCGAAAAAGTCCTGAATGATTTCCATTTAGGCGCGTGTGGGGGGCATCAATCCGGTTACGCTACAGCGCAAAAAAATTTACGAGCAGGATACTTCTGGCCAACATTGTTCAAAGATTGCATAACCGCAGTTAGAAGTTGCCATGCTTGTCAAATTTTTGATAGCAAAACCAGAAGACCACCCGTACCTCTGCAGCCAATAGTTGTTGTTGGGCCATTCTCCAAATGGGGCATCGATTTCATGACATGTAACCCCACCTCGACCGGGGGGCATAGGTATATCATAGTCGCAGTTGACTATTTTACCAAATGGGCCGAGGCGATGCCTACATTAGATAATACTGGTGAAACAGCTGCCCTCTTCTTTTTCAATCATGTAGTCGCCAGATTCAGTGTCCCAGAAGCTATAGTCACAGATCAAGGATCGCATTTTCGCAATCACACGATGGTCGAATTAGCTGCCAAATTAGGGTTGTCTCACAACAGCTCTACTCCATATTACCCACAAGCCAAAGGACAAGTTGAAGCAATCAACAAGTTCCTGAAGTGCATGCTGCAAAGGATGATTGGAGTTCACAAAAGAAGTTGGCACCTAATCCTGTACTGAGCCTTGTGGGCTTACCGAACATCGGTAAGGAATGCAACCAGGTTTACACCTTTCCAACTGGTGTATGGCCTAGAAGCAGTCTTACCAGTCCAGTGTGAAATCTCATCCCTCAAACTCGCAATCGACCTTCTCCCCGGGACTTCAGAAGAGGAGGCTCGTTTCTTGGAACTAATCCAATTGGATGAAACCTGTTGTGATGCCACTTTGGCTAACGAAGCCCATAAGAAATGAGTCAAGGCGTAGTTCGACAAGAATGTCAAACCCCGTGTCTTCTCAGAAGGTGACTTGGTCTTGCTTTATGACCAAGAATCCGATAAATTGGGGGCAGGTAAATTCAAGTCTTTATGGATGGGCCCCTATATTGTTAAGTGAGTGTTAGCAAAAGGAGCCTACGAGTTAATGGATTATGACGGGATTCCACTAGCACAACCTCGTAACAGGTTGTACCTTAAGCGTTACTATGTGTGATTCAGTATAGTAACCTATATGCTTTTGTTACATTTTTGTTTTCACCAAAGTATTTTTTTTGGTCAAGTAAATCCACTTTTTAAATTTGTCGTAGATGTCTAACCTATTGGAATCTTTTGTTGGATATTCCAACGGAGCAAGTCGTAGTTCACGGACCTATCTTATGCGGCCTGGGCCATTTTTAACCCAAGTGGCGAGTTAGTAAGTTTCAGAGGGGTATGTATTGGTCGATCAACGAATAACATCGCTGAATATAGCGCATTGATAGAACTTCTCTCTGATGCCATCACACATGGCATACGCTGACTGGTCGTCAGGCTAGAATCACAGCCCGTCATACTATAACTCACTGGTATCTACTCCGTCCGAAATCCAGCTATCTATCGCATGTTCCTAAGGGTCAAGATTTTGGAAAGGCAATTTGATTTTATTCAATATCAGCATATTTCCAGAACCTTAAACACATTAACCGACTCATTGGCAAATTATGTGTTAGATAGACATTTGCAACATTTATAAAAAGAAGCATCTCATCAATATTTGCATCAGGATCATGCAACTTAACCAAAATAAAACTCTGAAAATAAAAAATATATATATAATTGTTTATGGTTTACACATAATGTTCTGTAACCAAGACAAAATTGGTCAAATAATCCAAAACTCAAAACGCTAGGGGGCACCCTAGTCTAATGATGCTCGTGATAGCAAGTCACAGCCTGTGCGATCATGCATAAAAGCCTAGTCCATCGTCTTGGCACATCAGTAGTATGCCGCGGCAACCTCAAAGGTAGCTCGTCAGTCCTCACATCTGGAATACCGAGAGTGAGGCCCTCAACCTGAACCTGTAATGCTGTGAGAGTCTCGGCCACATCGAGGTCGCGAAGGATAGCCCTTCCAACAGCCTCTCCTGCTGGGGCGACAGCTGGCACTCTCAGGCGTACTACTGGCCGAACAGGACCGACATCTGCATGAACACATGAGTTTTGATTAGTCTTGACAGAATAAAGCACAAGGACATTATAAAAGAAAAATGATAAACAGGAATATGGTCAAAGAATTTACCAATGGCACCCCACTGTTCGCCAGCCGACAATACCAAATTCGGGTCACCCCGGAAGTCCATACCAGCATATGGATGCTCGGAATAAACCATCTCCTGATGATCAAACCACCCAAAGAAGGTATCAGAAAAGGAAATCTGAGACTGACCAGCATGCCTAGACATATGGTCGACCCATCTCTGCATACGTGGTTCAGTCGGCGGAGGTAAACTGAGTGCAATATACTACGGCTGCATCAGTGGTATCTTTTCCAAGGCGAAGGCGGTCAAGATAGAACCATATCCAAAGTTCTTCAGTCTCCCGCTCTTCACCTTGGTCAACTGTTCTTTCATCACAAGGAGTACTGTGTCACACCAGTTGAACACCTTCGGTTGGAGACATTCTAAGGTGTACTGCATATAAGATCGGTTGGCCACATGAAGAGCCACACCACCAGTCATCCTACCAAAAGTGAATAGAATAGTCCTCAAGGACCTGTCAGTGACATCTCGGATGATGATCTTGCCGTCTTTACTCAGCTGAGATCCCTCTCTGCAATACCTACGAACATAATCTCTCACAAATTCACCTCCTCAGGCCGAACCTGATAAAGAGATGGGGGCACCCCGCCTCGATAAGCCGGTCAAAAAATAGATGTAAACTACAGTCAAGGGGATGGATTTGCCCCTAATCTGGAACACCTGGCTGGTAGGATCCCAAGCATTGAGCAAATACTACAGCAAGTTTATTTGTTGTCTCATGCTAGAAATGTGGAAAAACTTCAGCAAGCCACAGTTCCGTAGTGCGTTTACTGTAACTGGATCATGTAAAGCAAGCATGTCCTCTTCTTCATGCTCACGTTCTCGCCATGTAATAGTCATCTTGCTCCAAAAATCTCTGAAAAAAAACAAGAGAAGAGTTAGATCCTGATTTGGTGAGAAACAAACAAAATTTCCATCAAAAACTGTGCATAAATTTCCTTCCTTGCGCTCATCGCACCTATAGTAGTGTTCTGGGTGCGTTGCATGTCAGTTGGCCAGTAGACAGGCTAACATCCAATGCACCTTTTGTTACACAAAGGGTGCGCTGAATCCAGGGCGAGTTTTTCAAACCCCAGAGGCTTAGAAAATCTAGAAATCATGCTCAGAATGCAAAATGGAAAGCATGAAATGAAAGAACTCAGGTTTAGCTCCTATCTGGTCCAGACGGCACCGAGAATCATCCACAGAATCTCCCGGAATCAGTTGATGAAAATCAAGGGGGGGAAAGCACCTCCAAAGCTCCAACAAGCCAAAGTTCAAATGAAATGGTAAAATGAGAGGTAAAAGCACTTTTAAATTACTTTTTACATAATTCGAGCAAAATATTAGTGTTCTAACTCATTTTTCAAACATATATTGTTCATTTCTAACTAGTTTGATGAAGCGATTGAAAATGCAGTACAATCTTTGAAAGAACAAAGCTATTTATGGTAAAGTCAAGAAATGACTGTTGTATCGAGCAGTTTTAATGCGGACTTCATGCTCGTTAAAAAATAAACATAAGCAATGAGCAAATGTTTCCCCCAGCGTTTAAGCTCAATAAAAAATGAACCAATTCCCGGTAAATAATCATCGTGAATGTAGTACTTCAGCCTTTAAAGCCTTGGTTGTGTTCCCATCATCACCTCCACTCTGTATTGGCCGATCATTCACCTCCATTTGATTGTTTACCCCTTTTGAGGAACAGCTGCGAAGAGTGATCCCGCTAGCCATCCTTGTAACACTGCCGTGATTGGAAAATTCCAAACCTTACCTGGAATCAGCTGCTACCCAATTTTATCACTCGTTCCTCAAAGATGAGTCTCCTTTAATCTCTTTTCAACTGACTCGTAAAATATGAAAAGATTTCCAAGCCATTGGCCTCTCCAGCTCGTTAAAGGGACCGGAAGTGCTATCCCTCCTTTAGATTTTAATCTTTTTGGACCTAAGGGATTATTACACAAAAAGATCGAGCACTTGTTTTGTTCGGCTCGTTAAAAGTATCGAAAATTCATCCCTTTTGTATTGTTTTATACTTTTTCGGACTTAAGGGATTAGATGACGAAAAAGGAATTTTGGAGTTTCCTTTACGTCCTTTTTTCAGACTCTATAAAATTGAAAAGGACCGAGTTATCTTTGTCGTTAAACTCATTAAAACCTAATAGTGACAAACTTGTCCATAACAGACAAGAACAAGTTTCACTATCACTAGGCTCATTAAAATATAGCGATGGGTTTTCCCGAAGGGAAAATTATAGAACAAGCATATGTTATCCTCCTCAAGCTTGACAAAAATAAAGAGGTACTGGTCAAAAATGACTGGGGAAAAATTGGGAAGAAAACTTGAAGAAACTTTGTTGGTAGCAAGTCGCTTTTGAACATGACACTTTCACTCCGCATCCAAGTCAAGTTGGGTTGTTTCATTCACCGATCACATCACCATGGTCCCATCACACCATCCACATTTGGGGTTAATGCTACCAATCCATCACGTCAGTGTCGCCGATATGTTCAAGAGAAGTCACTCAGAGAATTCACCTGTGTCTCACCCACTACAATACATTTACGCTCCATTCTTTCATGACTGCCACCCTGAACCTTATACCACCAGATCTTTTTCACCTCCATTAAAATCATTTGCTCTGTTCCGTGTCATTGATGTGGGATTCATTAAGGCCCTCCTATGACCGATCGCTTCTTGTCGACATCATCTCATTATCCAAGAAGGCGATCTAGGGACACCCCGTTCAGTACTTTGAAGCTTGCATGCCTCAATGGCAAGTTTCTCACTTCCGGCAACAGGTTTACATCAATGGCCTTCGACCGAAAGATTTTGCGTGGTGTTCGACGCCAAGTCCTTTATTCACACCACATGAATTTTACTGCAGTACCTTGAGGGTCATTATCATTATCGGTGATTCCTCTCGCGCCTATTAATAGCTTACATCATTGGCTAGTAATCAAGCGATGTCTTTCCATGTTCGACTACAGAACATCTCTCACATGGATCGACTTGTACTTCGAGTGAAGATTGAACGAGATTGAAGACCCCGGATCTAGTTTCATCCATCTGGGCTGTGATATATATTCAGGGAAATAAAGACATCAAATTTACATCATTGCTGCACAGATAATCATCCAATCAAAGGGATGATGGCTCTACCAGAATCATCAGTCTACACTCAGACGATTGTCTGTCCTATGTACATGAAAATGAATTTATAAAGCTGAGCATGGGAATGCCGCCTCATCTAAATCATGAAAATGTTATGAATATAATGTATTGTATTGTATCTTATTACAGGTCTCCTCCCATCTTGAAAGAACTTCGGATCCTCATGATAAAGCATTTCACCCGACATCAAAAAAGATTAACGACCTCATGCTTTAGGGGGAAACTGTTATAGACATTTTTGGGCACTGCAACCCCAAGCATAAAATGTCCATAAACCAAGGGCTCCTAAGTCCCTAAAAGTGTTGTTCTAACCCCTAAAGGAACAAGGTTAACTGATTACATCTTCTCCCAGAAGTTCTCCGTGAAAAACTACTCAGAACTGGTCAAAACATGATCATTTCACTTGCTCCATAGGTAAAGTACGTTGCATCTCACCTAAGTACACTCTGTGGGTGCGTTGCATTTCAAAAAGCCCTTCTATGGGGTGCGATGGGCAAGAAGTGACAAATGGCAGTGTCAATCCACGAGGTGGAGAGGCATGGAATCTTCCAGAAACTTCTCCTGTGACACTTGCCTCTCTGAATTCGACCAAGGATGAGTAATAGATCATCAATATCTAAGTGGAAGCAAGAACTATTAGAGGGAAGACACTAATCAAATCACAAGCTGACTCATCTCCCTTACAGATATCTATATCTGGATCCCTCATCCCAGAGATCCAGAGGCTGGAATTTTGCATCTTGTAAGGAATTGTTGTTGGTTTCTTGAGGCAACATCATAGTGTTGGGTGATCTAAGCTTTACATGAGGTGAAGAAGGGCTTACATGCTGAGAGGATGATGCTGGGTCAGAACAACTGGTTGTAACTCTCTTGGCTCTTTCTTGATTATCAATAAAGCTATTCAAGTTTTCCTCCATACTCTTGTGTTGTTTATGCATTTGTATGGTCAATTTACATCTGATCCTAGATTGTTTATGATAATAGATCCATGTTCTTGTATAGTGTTATGCTACTTTGATTCTACAAGTACTCTGTGAAGCTGGGTGTACGAGGAAGCAAGTATCAAAGGACTATCAGAAGAGAGAGGAATCGAACTCGGAGCCAAGTGCAAGACAGAGGTTGGTCTCCTTTATTCTTCTCTCATCTATATTTCATAAAGGAAAACGAAAGTAGTTTTACTTTGTTTGTTTCTAAGGTAGCTACCACACCTTAGTGGGAATAGCAGTTTTTCATAGACACTTTTCCCTGTAACATTATTGATGCAACTCATTCGTTTGTCTGTGTAGCTTCATGTTCTTCCTTGAGTTGTTGCTTCAGCACATGCAACTCCTTCTTTGTTCCATTACCTGTCTTCGTGTGATCTTCATGTCGCACCATCACCTCATAGCCTAAGTCTCCAAAGTTGCTTTCATCATTAGTGGGTCTGCTTGAGCTTGCAACTTTGTTCCACCTCTATGTTGTCAACAACCTTCCTCCTACATCTATTCATCCCCTGTATTCGAAACGTTTGCTACGTTCGCTCCATTCAGTGCATTCGTTGTGTTCGCTGCATTTGGTATGCTGCCTTCAGCTACTATTCATGATACTTCTTGTTGTGATGCTACTGTTGTCATATCTTGATGTCCTTCTCTACAAACAACTTGATATCTTCGTGAGAAGGCAAACTCATAGACGTTTGATTGATTGCATCTCTAGGTGTGCTTTACATAGTGTCTTCAACTACACTCTCTTGGAAACCATTGTACCTACACTGCTGAGAGGAAGATGAACATCTGTAATACCTAGAGACATGGCAACACTCATGGCAAGAAATATATCAGTCAAAACCCAAAATGAACTTGAGAAATGACTTGCAACATACCTGTGTGACTGATCATGAAGGCTGCGCAATTTCTGCTGGAGGGTCAGAAGACTGACTGCCAAGACTGCGTAAGGCATAGTCTAGGTTTTTGGGAGGCTTACTAACTACCAGAATTTTGCAATGCCAGTCTAGTATGGTTGTTGACTGCTGGAATTGCACAATGTGCAATCTCAGTTGGCAATGGTTGCAAGCTTAGTCACTGCATTGCTCAATTTTCTTTGCCAGCAGTCACTGTCCCTCAGGATTGCACAAAGTAGGCCTGGGGAACAACTGCTGGGTAAAAATGCACATTTATGGAGAGGAAAGTAGAGCCTTCTATCTCAGGATTGTGCAATACTATCTTGGTGAGGCTCTTGGTGAGGCAGAGTCCGGGCCAAGGTTTCCCAGACTCACCAACAGGCAACTGAAAGTGAATGTGAGTGTGAATGCATGTTGATACTAAGTGTAAGCATAAGTGAATGATCATGCTTGAAAATGATGAACGAAAGATTCAAAAAATGGAACAACATGCATGTGGGTGAGGCGAGTTGCTGAATCGGCAATTGTTCATGAAAAACAGTTTCATGCATACGACACCAGTGAGATGCTGACAAAAACTAAAATGGTGCTAGGAAAAGCTAATATACATGTAAACAAAAAGAAGAATTCAAAGAAATCAAGAAAATAGTACTCATACAAGTGAAAACAAAAAAAAAGCGACAGAAATGCAACACAAGGCATGGGAAACGGGCTTACCCCAAACAACTGAGTTGAATGTGCCAACTGCTACTATAAGTGATTTGGGATGTCAGAGCTATAAGATTGATATGAGGAATGAGCTCTACAATATCTGGTTGATGAGTTTTGATAACATCGAGCTTGTGACGCACATGCCACAAATCTAGGAAAAGCAACACATGGTGGGAGGTTTCTGAAATGATCCTTGCATATAACCTCAAACTCCTAAACATAGATCCATTAAACAAGGGATGCCTTTGCATGTTTCCTTGGGAGAAGCAACCCATGCATGCAAGTCTTTTTTGCTTCGTCCCAGAGGGAACCGGTCAATTTAGCTGCACATGCAAGCGACTACTCGACTGCTGGGAGAAAATGCTCATTTCTGGCTGGGAGCTGGGCTAGTTGCCCAAGAGATTTGCGCAATGTCTAGACAGAGCAGCTAACCACTGCCCAGATTTGCACAAATTATGGGCTGAGCAGCCCTGCTAGAGAAAGTTGCATAATTCCTGCCGAGAGTGTTGATTGGTAGGATTGCGCAATCTTGGAGCCCAACAGGCTGCCAGATAGGATTGCACAATTTCTGGAGGGAAGGCTAGTTTCCCTCCAGAAATGCGTAATTTTCTTGGGGAAGTTGTTCAGCCTAGAGCTGGACCAAGTCCGAGTGATCAGCCTATGAGAGGAATGTATCAAGCTATGGTCGATAGGCTACCTTTGTGCAAGCAAAACACTGAAGCTTGTGAACTTGACGAAGCAAGGCAAGCTGATGTGAAGGATGGAAGGGAGGCTCCAAAACAAAGTTAAGGAAAAATTTTGGAAAGTGTTGTAGCCACTACAACACTTGGCGACACACTGGTAGAACTCCAACTCTCTGAATGGAACTTGTTCATGAGAAGAAAGTCTAACACCTCCAAAAGTATTGTTCAGTTCACAGCGCCTCTTGGTTTCCACACTAGCTTGATTGTAAGATGTAGCATCCACCAAGCTATTGGTCAATTAACACACATTCCAAGCCAAGGAAAAGCTATTTTTTCGATTGGGGTTAAGGGGTATATTGGTGCTATTGTATCTCTGAGATGATATTGGTCAGCTATCATGCCAGGGCATCTAAGATAATTGTTTTGGGGGTTCTGTCTTAATTTGGAGGACCAATGTAGGAAACAGATTTAAAACAATGAGGCCTATCCTTTTGAATAATACTAATATCTAAACAGAGGGTTGCAATTAAAATTCACACAGTTTTATAGCTTGTATGGTGGTAAGCAGAAAGGGAGAGATGATATGACTATCACAGTCTTCAAATTGAAAATTAGACAATCATAAGTAAGAAAAGCTTTAAAATATGTTCAGAAGGTTTATGAAATATGCTTAAGCTTACAAACGATGCTGATGATTTTTTTATTTAGAGGGAATTAATAAAACAAACAGTTTATTTAATTCATTCTCTTTATAGATGATCACTTCAGAAGATTATAGGAACAGATTGAAACTCAATTACTCCTATCTGGTTATCTCTGTTAAACATAAGGATATGATGAAAAACATTGTGAATAAAACTTGAAATACTTACAGGAAAAACGAAACTATATGAAACAAAATTCAGAATCCATTTGCTTTTGTATTAATGATTCAGAAAAGTCAAGTACATTCAATGCTTAGAAATCTTTCTTCAAGGGTGCAACCCTTAATACCTCATGAAAGAGAGTTATTTATACAATCTGAGAATTGAGAAAATATCTTAAACTATTTTACAAAAATAGATAATTACAAAATCAGGAACCGATCTGGCACTATTTTGGTGCTGAGCTGTTCGATGACTGTTGTTGGAAAAACTGAGAATTATTTGAGCTGGTGATGAGTGTTTCTATAAAGGTTGAATGTTATCCGATCACCCTCTAGTCAAGCAAATTAGTTAATACTGCCTAGCATTTCTTATCTGGGATAGATATCTTGGTTACCCTTCTGTAAATTTCATCCATCTCTGTATACTTTGTGAAAGTGAGTTTTACTGGGAATATATGACTAATTTCATCTAAAATGAAGGTGTCCCTGAGTGCATTTAGCACCACTCTTGGTGTTGTTGCACCTCTTATGTTCGAAAATGAATCTGCATTGGTGCCTAACTCTGTAAGCTTTCGAATATAATCCTTAATAGGCATTAATTTGTCGTTAATTACAAGCATAGAGGGAAAACCCTTGCTGGTCAAGGGTTCGATCCTACTGAAAAATCGTTGAATTATTGTATTCACAATGCTGCACTTTTCTTCCAAATGAAGGATGAGGTTCTTCTTGGTGATGATCTTCTTTACTTCTAGTATAGTTGTTGTCTTGTCACTTATACCCAATTCTGCAAGCTCATAGCTATTTTTAGAATTGAGGAACTTGATTATATCAGAAGCAATTTCTAGCATATCCTCAAGTTGTTTAGAAATAGTTTCAACAATTTCCTGGGATTTCTCCAAGAGGTCTTTTTGATCAAATAATATCTTTATATAGGGCTAGATATCCTTAATTTCTTCAGTAATTTCTTCCCACAGAATTTCCCTTTCCAAACCTAATTTGTTTCCAATGTAAGATTCTTTTAGTTCCCTCTGCAATGATTCAGTCTGACCTTTTTCTCTCTGCAACTCAGCTGCATGTTAAGTGTCTACAACTGTTTTCATATGTTGTAACTCCTTGAGTTCATTTTTCAACTTCTTGATTTCTCCTGTCTGAATAGACAGGTTTTGAACAGCTTCAGCAAGTTGTTCAGCTCCTTCTGTTGCACCTGTAGTTGATGTTGTGGCTAAAGTAGAAACCTTGGTTACATGGATTACTGCAAGGGGTACTATATCCATTGCAGTTTGGGCTTTGTTGACAACTTCCTCTTTCTCCTTGACCAGTTTCTCCATCTGTTCTTCCATCTGTTTTATTTGCAGATTTTGTTCTATTATGAGCTTCATCATGTCCGATTTCTGAGTCTCGGTTTCTTCAATCTCCTTGGTCATTGGGTCTTCAGAAGCTGGAATTTTGAGCTGCTTTCTTAATGCTGAGAGCTCATTATTTTTATTCTTGATAAGTTCTTCTGCAACATTTATGTTGGAGGGATCATATCCCATCTTCAGCACCAGATCTTCTAAAGATTTAATCTTTGTGTCCTTTGTCAATGAGGAGACTTTCTCCAACTTAAGTTGTGACTGTGTGTTTGCTAAGGTAACCTGCAATTTTGACAAACTCATGGCAGTATGAGTTAAAGTAGAAGAAATCATTTGTCCAGTTTGTTTGTGCATCTCAATTTGATCAATTGGATGCACATCCTTTACATTAAATTCAAAAGAGGTCTACTTCTGATAATGTGCAGCATTCCTAGGCTGTGGAATCTGAGCCTACAGATAAGCCAACTGCATTTTACCCTTCTCAGAGTCAAAGACTGAAAGAAGTCTGGCCTAAGAGCTAGAGGAATGTTTCCATAACTGTGTGTAGGTGTTTAACTTCAACTCTTCATTCTTATTTTTTATCTCACTGAAAACATGTGAGATGTCCCCCTCCTTGTCCTTCTGAGTGCTTCCACTGGTTTGAATTACCTGTTGTTCATGAGAAGTAGTAGAATGAGTTGGGGATTGGGCAGACTGTGCACTAGGTTGTGTATGGAGCATAGTCTCTCCAAGTCCATCAAATGTGGTTTTTAGAGACTCATGTGTTGCACCAACAATCACAGAGATTCTAGGTCTCTTCTTTCTATGCATAATCCTAAAGCCCTGACTTGATGCTTCAGTGTTAGGGGATGACTATTCTTCCCTTATTCTTTTACCTATCTTTTCCCGTGCAAATGGAGTTTGCACATTTGAAGTTGAAACTACCTGCTCTTCAGCTTCTTGGAGGGTGTTTTCAGTCCACTCCAACTCATTTTTGTATTGTTCTATTTTTGGCCTAGCTATGTGGTGATAGGTTTTGAACTCATTTTCCACCCTGATTTTAGAAACCACTCCCATTGGGTCATAAGACCAAGTGAAACTGAGACCAAAATTCATTTCCTTTAGTAACCTATCTGCTTCTTCTCTTGTTGCTCTAGTATTGCAGATGAATGGACCAACTTGAGCTTTGAGCTTGAATTGAGATTTCTTCTTTGTTGCCACAAAGTGTACTTCAACTGCATTTAACCTTTTCCTAGTATATTCCAGGGAAAAGATTCTGATAGGGAGGTACTTGGGAAGTTTGTAGGATGGAAGCTCACAATGATAAACCCTAATTTCTATATAATTTTGGTAAAGATACCAATCTCTTGTTGTGGCTTGATCAACCAGCTACAACACTTTGACAATCTCATCACTGATTCTTGGTACTGGAGTGTTGTTCATAAGACTGATAGTTGGATGAATAAACAATTCTATTAACTATTTATAGGTTAACTCTTCTTTCTCTTTCATTCCCATTGAAGTCCAAAAGATCACTGATTGTTGGTTGCCTTCCTCATTTAACTTCTATAAGGTGAATGGAAATTTGTCTCCCTAGAAATATATGAAAAGGTA
This sequence comes from Pinus tabuliformis, assembly GCA_031772625.1. Classification (NCBI taxonomy): domain Eukaryota; kingdom Viridiplantae; phylum Streptophyta; class Pinopsida; order Pinales; family Pinaceae; genus Pinus; species Pinus tabuliformis. The sequence continues at coordinate 270,426,516 of CM062817.1, read as the reverse complement.
TACAAATATTGAATCATACTTGAATGCTTCTTCAGTGTTAAACTAGACAAATTGCTCATGTATGGCTTTAGCAAGGAATTGGCTAAAATTATAAATAACAGTGGGTTTGGAATGAGTAGAAAAGATATATAAGAAACCAAGGATGGCATCATTAACATATTGATCAGAGTTATAACCAATCATATAGGACAAAATAGTTGTGATTTTCTTGGTTCTATCAAGGTACATGGATGAGTCATAAGGAGAGTTTCTCTTAGGTAGAGGACTATCAATGGCTAGAAAAGTTCAAGAGTTTGGGATCTCTTAGTAAAATCTAGTTTCTGATAGGCTTCTATCAGGCTTTCATGGGAAAAAGGATGGGTTGGTGTAGTAGTAGGGACTTGCAACATTTTTTCAATGGACTTAGTGTTGATTAAAGAGAGGATTTCTCATGTGGGTGAAATGATTTCTCTTTGGCTGGGATCATAGGATTCATGGTGTTTCCTGACAAATTTAGGTGCTCTATGTATCTGAGGGAAAATATAGAGGGGAAGGAGGGAACCCCAAAGTCCTATTTCATCAGTCTGATCAATTAATTGATCTTCCATCCAGCAATAAATTTCATATAAATCAAATTGAGAATAAGTCTCAATGATTTTACAATCCCTATCAACCAGGGGGGTATGGTGGAAATAAATTTGTGGATGAATAAGGGGATTTGGGATTTCTGTAATCTCTTTTCCCTTAGGAGGAATTTTATTAAATGAATTTGCAGAATGAAAATGATAGAAATGGAAAAATTTGTCTGAAACAGAGTGCTCACAATAAATACAGTATGACTGAAAAAGAGACAAGTGGACCTGGATGTCGGCTTTCTTCTGAACATGACAAAATAGTTGCTTAAGTGTCGGATCATCTTTGAGTTGTAAGGAGACAAACTATGAGTGATCAATTTGGTTACAGAAATGTACTGTGTAACCGTTTTCATGGATGAACATGGTTTATAATGGAAAAAACGAAGCGAAGATATTGAATGAACGGTTAAATTTTCATTAATTATCCAATGGGATTAATTAACAGGTCATTGGGAGATAAATGTCGTGGGAGCATAATTGAATGGATAATGGATAGGCGTCAGTTGATTGGATGGTAGAAGTGACATGGAGTGTGACGTGGAGAGGGATGTGGAGCAGCAGTAAATGGTCACTTATAAACTGCGTTCGGGAGTAACTTGAGGCGGTAAGTGGTGTTGGGATTTTAAGTCTCGAAACACTAAAAGGGAGGAAAATTGGTTTAGGACGGCAGTTTCCGAAACTACCCATTTCTGACCCCCACGCCCCACCGATAAAGTTCGGATAGAAGTTGAGGGCCGAGGAAGGGTGTGGGCCATCAGATGGTGGGCGAGCATGAGAGATGAGAGATAAGATGAAAGGGATTTAACACGTGAGGCAAAAGTGATGGTGGGGCCACAATTTTAGGGTGGATGTGAGCAATGCAGGTTATGGTGAATGAATGGGAGGATGAATGTGGGATATTTACAAAGTAACATTTGTGTTTTAAAATTCATGGTTAATTAAAACACATCTTCGAATGCATAGATTATCCAATGTTACAACTTAGGATAAAATCCTTTGATGCTCCAATTATTTCTCATATGTCTACCTACCCTTTACATTTCTAATATTTTATTTTATTCGTCTAAGTGCATTTAGGCTAGCAACTCAATATTTCCTTTTAATGACTAATCTACGTCTATCCCTTATTTCCTCCATTTGGCTCAGATTAAACTGTTGAGCCAATTTTATTTGCTACCTATTGCTACCTATTGACAAAAATTTAAATCAAATCCAATCATGATTAAACTGTACAATTGGATAAGATGAACTAGGTGTGGCATTTAAACAATCTGCACACAACCTTTATTTGCAAAAATAAAATTGACTAAGAGTAGTGGCACTTGGATTTGCAACACTTTCAGAGTTTATTGTTTTTTTCTTTTATTTCTAACCTAACATTTTATTTTTGCCTCCATTATTTAGGGCATCTATTCTAACATTTTATTTGATGTGGACTTATTCATAAAATATCCCTAACATTTTTTATTCAATATTCTTTTTTTCCATATCCTAACTTAACATTTTTTTTTGAAATATATTTTCATTTTTTGACTGATTGATACTAACTTACCAAAACCAAAAGAATGCTACAACAGGTGCACAAGCAGTATAGTCGTCAAAGTCTTAGTTTCATCTCAGTTGTTGCTCTGTTGCGAGCAGGTCTGGACAGTACCACAGTGGAGTCACATAGGAACACAAGCATGGATCCGCTACCAGCAAGTGTGGTTAGTATACTAGTGGAGTTACTTGCATCACCTATCTGTGCAGGAAGCCTTTCTCTTCTTTCACCTTATTCATTTTCATTTTTTCAAACTTTTTTTTCACTTTTTTCATTTTGAAACTATGCATAGCACTTATTCATTTCAGAGGCAGAAGAGGGATCCTGACTTATTGAGAGCAAAAGAGGTTGTTCCAGCAGAGAAGTGGTTTCCTATACCTCTGATGTCCCTGTTAAGTTTTTCTCCCTCACCTTACTCTACTTAACTGAGATGACAAGGGTTAACCCAAAAACAACCGACTAGAGTAGGTGACACTAGTTAGCGTGCAATCATTATGCTTTCACCAAGGTTCACTTCGAATAGTACATATTTTCCATCAACGTATCATGGGCTGAAAGTAACAAGTAATTCATATAGAGACAGGATGACAGATAACCAAGTAGTGATAGCAGCACAAGACCTCTTGTACTTTACCCAACTTTCTTTAAGAGTCATACATGGTTTCATGGGAAACTATCCTATGAAATGAAATAAGTGAACTAACAAACAACAAAGAAAAGCAATAGTAGAAGCAAAAGTGAAAGTAAATCAAGTAAGAAAACAAGCAAGCAGACAAACAAACAAACAAAGCAAGTAAGCAAACAAGCATGCAAGAAAACAACTCAAAAGTGAACACTAGTCCTACTCCTAAGCTAACAGTGCATGGATCATCTCACGTGAAGTGATACTTCTAATGAAGCCATCAATGCATTGGTTGACCTATGTTGGTGAAGGCATGGTGTGTGAACAAGATAGTTGTACGAACCAGCAAACAAGAAAGATGTAACGGTGAAGACAAACGCACTCTGAGCTTACAATTGACCACAGAACAAATATGAGTGAAAGTGCATGAAATGCATTCTGTGGTGTTGGCATGATGTTGTGCTACACTATGTGTAGATGTTGAGTGTATGCATTCTCCTGACTGTGACATGCAAGAAAACGTGAGAAAGTTAGACCACTTGTGTTGTGCATGTGTACTTGTTGTGTAAGATTCCTCCAATGCATAAGCAATGGGATCATGTATTTCGAGTGGAGGAAGTGAAAATTGGGTGTTTGGTTGATCTTCAATGTAAAGAAGAGAGTGATGAGGGGCCTTGAGTGTTTGAAAAATTTCCTAACCAGAAGTGAAACCAACCTCAGGACAACGAGGGCTTGACATAACCATCAGCTTGGGCTGAAGTGCCTTGACAGTCTGGGGGTTTCGACCTCAAGGACAGATAGATCATCGTAGGCCAGTGTCTTGGATAGATTAACAATGGAGGAATCAACATCGTGATCAAATGAATAAGTGAATAGATCACGACAACCAAGATCAAAAAATTCAGGATGTTCGTCGGCATCCTCATGATTTGATGAATCGCGCAGAGGGGTAGATGAGAAGCAAAGATTTTCACCCTCTATGTTTTCAAGAAAGATATATGACAGAATGAATGGATTTTCCAAGGAAGGTGTGTCCTCTGTTGGCATTATGATTCAAGTGTTGTCCTTGATGGCAACTCACTCAGAGGATGGTACAGGTGCTCAGAGGTTGGTACAGGTGATGGCAACTTAATCAGAAGACAGATCTCAGTACAGCATGCCAAGGAAGCTCATACACGCCGTTTCGTTAAGCCCAAGTCGCGTGTACACGCTAGTTCGATTCAGAAAAAGCGCGTGTATGTGGAAGGTTCCTTTGGTTCATGGTGGTTAGTCCTTGGAAGTTGTGCCTATGATTTCGGACCATTATGTCTCGACGGGCGTGTCGATCCCTAGTTTTAAAGTTGATGGTATTGTGTTACTATGGTTTTGGCTCTTGGTATTGAGAAAGGCCTAAGGCTATATAAGGAGAAGAAGATCATTAGGCAAAATCATCTTTTCGACAAGGCATGAATATCTAAGAGTGAAAGAGATCTGATATGCAGGTTCTGAGTTGCATGATCTAAGCCAAGGAGAGATCACATCGGTTAATGGAAGACTAGATCTAAGGATAGATCGGGATCTAATGGTTTGAAATGCACTTAATTGAAGAATAAGCTAACTAAATTGTGAGTTTTCTGCTTATACGCTGTTTTACTTCGTCACAGTAGCGTGTACACGCTGGTTCACTTAACTGAAGTAGCGTATATGTTTCTGGGCATTTAAAAGTTTGATTAATCTGATAATACTGATTCACCCCCCCCCCCTCTCAGTATTATTTCCAACAATTGGTATCAGAGCAGGTCCTTCAGAGAAGCTTGATCGCTTGAAGGAAGATCATTCATCATGAGCAACTACGAGAAAGAAGCATCAATCAGGCCACCGGTTTTTGATGGAACAAATTTCAATTATTGGAAGGTAAGAGTTACTGCATATCTTCAATCTCTTGGTACAGAAGTTTGGGACATTGTAGAAACAGGCTATGCTTTTCCTTCAGCTACTCCTACAGATCCAGCTGAGAAAAAGGCATATGAAACAAATGCAAAAGCAGTCAGTACTCTATTAGGAAGTATATCTCAAACAGAATTCATGAAGGTCATGCACTTCAAATCAGCAAAAGAAATATGGGACAAAATGATCACTAGCTATGAAGGAGATGAACAGGTAAAGCAAGCTAAACTTCAAACACTCAGGATTCAATATGAGACTCTCAAGATGTATAATGATGAAAGTGTGGCTAATTATTTTCTTCGGGTAGATGAGATTGTTAATTGTATGAAAAATTTGGGTGAAGAAATAAGAGAAACTATAGTAGTTCAAAAAATTCTAAGATCTTTATCCCCAAGTTTGAATCTAAAGTATCTGCAATAGAAGAAAAAGAAAATCTCTGTGTTCTCACTATGTCTCAGCTACATGGAATTCTAACCGCTTATGAAATGAGAAAGGGAGGTCCATCTGACAGAAGGGAAGCTGCTTTTAAGGCATCAGGAAAATAAGATTACTATGAAGCAAGCCATGTTCCAGAAGAAGAGGAAGAAGAATCAAATTTTGTCAGAAATCTTCAAAGGGGTTCTGGAAGGTTCAGAGGTAAGCTACCTTTCAAATGCTTTGCTTGTGGGAAAGTAGGTCATTATGCTGCAAAATGTCCCTATAAGGATAAAGGAAAAGAACCTGCTAGATGGAACAAGAAACAAAGTGCAAATAGGAAAAGCTACTACACCCATGAAGATAGTGATGGCTTATCAAACAGTGATGAAGATGAACAAGGTAATAAATATAAGTTGTTAATGGCATTTGAAGATGATGATTATGAGGATGCTATAGATGTGGATAATCTCTATAATGAAATCACTAGACTCAAGAGAGGCATAGAAGAAAAGAATGTGATCATTGATATTTTGCAATTTCAGATTGATGAAAAGGAAAAACATCTTGAAAAACTAGAAGGTGAAATTGTTGGTCTCAGAAAAGAAATTGAGAAAACAAAAGCTATTAATCTTAAATTTGTCAAAGGATCTGAAACTTTGGATGAGATTATCAGTGTGCAGCGGTCTCCTCTAAACAAGACAGGTTTGGGCTATAATGGAGAAACCTCTCAAGCATCCACCTCAAAAAGTTATCTTGATGCAGCAAGAGGAAATGAGCAAAGAACAATGAAGATAATCAGGTAAAGCAGGGACGAGTTACAAACAGAAACTATCAGGGACAATCCTCCTAAGGATGAACAAAAGCTACAACCAACCACAGGTAAAATCTTCTCAGTTTGGCTCAAGAATAGATGAAAATAGAAATTACAATCAGTTGGCTGGTAGATTCAATAACCGCAGAAGCTTCTTCAATGGACAATGCTTTTCTTGCCACAACTTTGGTCACAGAGCAGCTCAATGTGTTGCATATAAAACAATCATGACTAGGGAAGCTCAAAAACAAAGAAGTATGACAGGGATTACAAAAAAGACCTATAACAACTTTTCGGTGCTTGAAAATGAAGTTGAATGTTCTATTTGCAATAATTTTGGTCATAAAGACTCTGAATGCAGGAGCAGGTTTCAGGAGAAAAAGGAACAAGCCACAAGCACCAAAACATGGAGAATAAAGGAACCTCAAACAGAAAGATGTGGGATAGCATTTTATGTAGAAGGACAGGAAAATCTATGGTACATTGACAGTGGATGTTCGAAACATATGACAGGTGATAAAGAAAAACTTGAATCTTATTCTACTTTAGAAAAGGGAAAGAAAGTTTCTTTTGGAAATGATACTCCTGCAACTATAAAAGGAAAAGGTATTGCTCCTTTGAAAGAAAGGTCAAGGCTGGAAATGTTTTGTATGTTGATGGATTGAAGCATAATCTTCTAAGTGTCAGCCAGATGTGTGATCAAAAAACAGAGGTTATTTTCAGATCGAATGGATGTCTTGTTCGTGATCTTGATACAGGTAAAACAGTTCTCAAAGGCAAAAGAACTCCAAATAATCTGTACATATTTGAAGAAGGACAACAACAATGCTATCTTAGCAAGGATGAAGAGCACTGGTTATGGCATCGAAAGTTGGGACATCTAAGCTTCTCACAAATAAGGAAAGCATGCAAATATCAGGCAGTTCGCGATCTTCCAGATATCTCAAAATTCCAGACAACACCATATGCAAATCTTGTCAGTTTGGAAAGCAGACCAGAACTAACTTTCCAGAGAAGGAAGGATCAGCTAGCTTGCCTCTTGAGCTAGTCCATACAGATGTATGTGGTCCATTTAGGAAAAGGACACCTCGAGGAGAAGAATATCTGATATTATTCATTGATGATTCTCAAGGTTTGTTTGGTTAGGGCTTATGAAGCACAAAGATGAAGCATTCGAAAAATTCAAATCCTTCAAAGCATTGGCTGAAAATGAATCAGGACACAAAATCAGTGCCTCAGATCTGACAGAGGTGGGGAGTTCACATCAAATGAATTTTTGATTTCTGCGATGAACATGGGATAAGAAGAGAATTCTCTACAGCTAGAACTCCTCAGCAAAATGGGGTTGTGGAAAGAATGAACAGAACTATCCAACAAATGGCTCGTGCTATGCTCGATGAATCAGGTACTCCTGCAACCTTCTGGGGAGAAGCCGCACATGCTGCTGTTATCATTCTTAACAAAACAAATGTCCGAATAAACAGCACTCAAACACCTCATGAGCTTTGGAGCGGTAAAACTCCTTCCGTGAAGCATTTCAAAATCTTTGGGAGCAAATGTTATATTAAGAACTGATGAGCAACTTGGCAAACTTGAACCTAGAGTAGATGAGGGCATTCTTCTTGGTTATTCTCCACATAGCAAAGCATACAAGTGCTACAATAAAAGACTTGGCAGAATTGTTGACAGTATTGATATAGTGGTTGATGAGAAGGGATATATTCTAGGCAAGTTCATCATGAAAGAAGATGAAGGTTACTCTCAAAGGCGAAATGATGAAGAAGAAGAACCTCAAGAAGAAGAAGAATCTCAAGAAGAACCAGAGGAGCAGACAAGAATAGAAGAGAAGAATCCATCCAGATATGTCCAAAAGAATCATCCAGAAACTCAGATTGTGGGGCAGAAAGAAGCAGGAGTACAAACAAGAAGGACACTTGCAGAAGCTTCAAGCTACTTGGCTCTACTCTCCTCCATTGAACCACAAAATGTGAAAGAAGCATGCAAAGATGAATGTTGGGTCAAAGCAATGGATGAAGAACTTGAGCAAATCGAAAGGAACAACACTTGGGAATTAGTTCCTAGACCAAAAGATAAGAATGTAATAGGAACAAAATGGGTCTTCAAGAATAGTTAAATGAAAATGGAGAAGTAATTAGAAACAAGGCCAGACTTGTTTGTAAAGGGTATGCCACAGCAAGAAGGAAATAGATTT